>KB908946.1:29057-41116 GCA_000383075.1 Nosema bombycis CQ1 | reverse complement strand
TACCTAGAATCCAAGAAATTATTGAGAAAACACAAGGAATGCAGTATTTTACGGTTTTAGATTTAAAAGATGGTTATTTTCAGATTAAAATTAACCCAGAACATAAATTCAAGACAGCTTTTTATTTTAGAAATAGACTCTACCAATATACACGTATGCCCCAAGGATTTAAAAATTCTCCGGCAATATTTCAAGCCATTATGGATAGAGTATTATACAGGTATTTAGACATAGAATGTTGTGTTTACTTAGATGATATTATTATATTTGGTAGGACGGAAGAAGAACATGACAGACACCTAGACAATATTTTACAAACTTTAATGGACGCAAAATTTAAAATAAATGTCGAAAAAATGCAATATAAACAGAAGAAAGTGAAAATTTTGGGAATGTTAGTGGATGGAGTTAAAAAATATCCAATAGATGAGAAGATTAAGAAAACTTTAGATTTTAAAACCCCAACAAACAAAAAGGAACTACAGAGTTTTTTAGGATTTGTGAACTACTATAGAAATTATATAAAAAACATAGCAACAATTTCTGCACCACTTTATGAGGCTTCGAAAACAAAAAATGAAGAAATTATTTGGAATGATGAATGTGAGGAAGCGTTTAATAAATTAAAGGAAAAACTTAGTTCCGAAGTTAGTAATTATATACCAGATATTGAAAAACCTTTTATATTAACCACAGACGCTTCGAATACTGGAATTGGGGCATGTCTGCAGCAGGAAGACAAAGGAGAATTACGCGTTATTGATTGGGCCAGTAAAAAATTAACGCCCGCAGAGAAAAAATATGGAATCACAGAAAAAGAGTTTTTGGCAATGGCGTGGGCAATTGAACACTATGAATACTATTTAAGAGGCCGAAAGTTTACGGTAATAACGGATCACACAGCCCTTTTATCTTCAAGAAATAAGCATATTTTGGGTAATTTGAGACTTGAGAGAATGAGAGAAAGACTTCAGGAGTATGATTTCGATATTAAATATAAAAAAGGAGAAGAACTAATTGACGCAGATACAATGAGTAGAATTTACGAGGAACCTGAACCACGTGAGAATTTGCGAGATAAAAATAAGAATGTAATGATGGGAAACGATAACAAATGGTATTATAGAATTTCAGAGAAAGAAATAAGAGTGTTTCCTGAGATAAAAGAAAGAGAAGAAATATTAAGAAAAGCTCATGAAGAAACAACTGCACACGGAGGACAACAAGCTCTAGAATATGAAATAAAAAAGGAGTATTATTGGCCTAAGTTGGCAGATTCAATTAAGAGATTTATTAAAAATTGCGAAGCGTGTGTAATTAATGATCAAAAGACAGCAGGAGGTGAAAATTTTGTTGCTACGGAAAGACCGTTGGAGATCATGGCTATGGATTTGATGTTTGTCGATCAAAAGAATGTTTTATTGACATGTATTGATTACTACACAAGAGTAGTTAGAGTGGTTGAAATTGAAAGTAAGGAACCAAAAAGTATTTTAAATGGAATGGGAAAAATATTTAATGAAATTGGCTTTCCCCGTATGTTAATAACAGATAACGGAAAAGAATTTACGGCGGGGGAGGTAAAGCGATACTTATGTGAAAATAATGTTGAACATCATACGATAAGCGTAGAAAAGCATCAAGCCAATGGTAGAGTTGAAAGGTTACATAGAACCATATGGCAAGCTTTGCGAAAATACACGGTTGGAGAAATTACGAATTTAGAAAAGCTGATTGAAAGTATCGTCGAAAAAATAAATAATACCTATCATCGAGGGATAAAGTGTACGCCTAATGAGGCATGGAACGAACCTGAGAATAGAACATTGAAAGAAATGAATAGTAATGAATCGGAATATAATAAAGAATTTAAAAAATGTTTCAGAGAGAAGTTCAATGAAGGAGATGAAGTCTTTATACAAACAACCAGTCTTAAGGCCCAAAATAAACTAAATGATAAATTCGATGAAAGAGGAATTGTTGTAAAATCTTTAGAAAACGACTCGTATTTGATTAAATCTAGGGATAAAACTTTTAAGAAAAGTCATTCACAGTTAAAGCGAGTACCGCTTTAAATCCAAAAAAAAAAAAAAAAAAAAAAAAAAAAAAATTTACCCTTTAGTAATGGAGCACAACAAACATTTAAAAAGACTTATAAGTAAAGAGACACTTAAAATGGAAGTTGAGCTTTTAGAATTTAAACAAAATTTGAATGATGAAGATAAATACGACATAATTACAAACAACTGCGATATAGCCTTGGGAAGAGAGATAGTAAGCAATAAATACTCGACTTGGAGGGATATTCTAAAGATGACAGCAAACAAAAAAGTAGAACCAGATGAAGTAGTTAATATCTGTGCAATTCAACGGCATTTTGATGAGCCGATTATGGAATTTGCAACTGCAAAATTTGAAAAGTTAAAAGAACTCGGCGTTTCCGAAAAATGCATCATCAATTATTTGTCAAGTTCCTTATATCCACGAAACTTAGAAACTACTGCATTATTAAGAGTATATGATAATTTTGAACAATTTTCTAGACATCTTGTTGAAATAGAAAATAAAATGAAGAGGTCGAGAGAAGAGAGAAGGAAAAATTTGCACTGCACCTTTTGTAAAGGACAAGGACATGATGAAGGGAGATGCTTTAAAAAACATGAAAAGTCTACATAAGGCTGCTTTGGCGGGGGATGTTGGTCAGCCCTATAAATAGTTACTTTATTAATAAACCACCCTTATGTGTATCTTTTCCAATAATAAATAATAAAGAGTGTTTACAAAAGGGCATTGCGTAATAAAGGAAGCTGTAGATAGAGACATTTGAAAATTTTCATTGTATATGTATTTGATATAAACTATCAAAATATATTTACAAGTAAATAAAGCTACAGTAAACATGCACAATTACAAATTTTCCTTAAATAATTGTTTAAGTTGTTAATCATCATCCGAAAAGATATCGATATAGTTAATAAATCTTCTGTCATAAAAACTTAAGGTTCAATAAAAAGTTGTTTTTATACTTTTAACGATCATTATATTTTAATGTTGATAAATAAGATTTTGCATTAAAGTAAATGATTAAAAAAAATGTTCCTTCCAAAAATGTAAACAAAAAATTTGATCAAAACAGAATTGATCTAGAAAAAAAATTCACGTCAACCTTTTATTACTAAACAAATTTCCCTGCTCTTAGAAAAGGGCTGGCGTTGGCTAGTAGATAATAAAATTTGTTAAAAAGATGTTGTTTTCTTACGTTCTGTATTAAAACGTTTAGTATCCATAATTTGTAGAATTTTTCTTCTAATTTTTTAATTGTAAGACAATTTTAATATCACGTTTTCTACAAGGGTGAAAATGAGGTAATTTGGCCCACTTGGCAAATATTTTGTTAAGAAAACTGTGACATCAAAATATGAAGAATACAAGCATCCTGATGGCTATGATAGATTAAATTATTTTTACATGGTCTCGATATAAAAAATTAAATTAATTATAAACTTAAAATTAAAAATCCATGATCAAATTAATTAAAAATGTAAATTTTTTTAATCTACTTTGTACAAATGAAATTATAAAAGGCATGCATGTAACTCTTGCAAAAAAAAATGTTTGCTACACCATACTACATCATCATTTCTGTCAATGTGAATAAAAGATATAATGAATATAAATATGTGAACTATTACAATTTTAAAACCAGATATTTGCCTTTCTTCTTTTTACTGGGATTTAGACATGTGATAATAAAATAATCGTGCACTAGAGAGCTTATGTCAAATAAACATAAAAAAACTTCAACTGGAGAAGGGAACTGTAAGTTTGGCATTTAATAAAATTTACTGAGAAGCGATAGTAAAGTCATCATCTGTGATGTAAAAGTGATTTTATATTATTTTAAATTTAGGATCAATTAGATATTTTGAATCAAAATTGAAGAACTTCAATGTTATTACTAAAGATAGTTATGAACCGATTTAAATCAGTAATTAAGCGATCTTTTGACGTTGCGTTTTTGTTCACATTATTAATTAGGGGGATAGGCAGATCAAAATTTTCGAAAAAAAATTCATTTATCTGCTAAAAGTATGAAGCCCCCGTTGTAAAGTCATTAATCTGTTGTTTTAATGAAATAAACATCGTTTTGTAAAGCTTGACGCATAAACTACGTAATATTAATGCTTTTATTTGTATAAACACCTTAAGTAAAAAAACCTCACTCTATTTAGACTTTTAATTCATATCTATAAAAATATGCTCGGCAGAAAGTAGTTTACCCATCACTGACTTAAATTGAGAAATAGATAAAAAATTTATAAATTTTAACTTGATTAAATACCCTAATTTGATGGACATTAGTGGCCATTGCCCTTAACTTTACGATAAAATAGGTCAATTAAAAAATGAAATTTAAGATACTTAAATTGTTTTCCAAATTGACACACTGGATTTTTGCGAAATTAGTAATTGTTCGTTCTAATAAGGTAATTTAAATGATTAAAAAGAAATTTATTTTTACAAAGGGGCTCACTTTTGCGATTCCTTGTTTATACATTCAGCTGGAGCAGCGATATCAAATTTAGCGGGGACATTGGACTTTTTACAAGATAAAGATAATATGAATTTTTATGAGACTGATGGGGCTTGTTGTTACGTGGGTCGGAGAACATTTGCAAGTAGGGATGCACACAGTTTACCATGGGGAAGTGTTTTGACATCACTGAGTTAAGGTAGGAATATCTACAAATACTTCAGCAAGTTAGCGGTCGTATACAGTTCCGAGATGAACTAAAAGAATTTAAAAAAGTGAAATGTAGGTTAAGTCACAAGGGGGATTAAAGTGTTTTTATTTTTGACTAAAGAAACGAGGGAATCAAATCAGTCGGCCCAGTAATTCTATACAGATCATTAGTATTAAGAACAACCGTTACAGGTGTAAATGAATAAAAACTATATAAAGCCACGCCTTTTCATGAATACGCTCATTTTTAAGGTTTTTACGCAACAATGGTGATGACCTTAAATTTATTATAATATACTAAAAGCTTTATTAAAAAGAAATTGAAGCCTTTGGTTTATTACCTTCCAACTTCCATTTTTCATTGAAAAAGTATAATATACAACTTACAGTACACACATTGATACATGACAATTCACCAGTAATCAAAGATTTTAAAACAACAGGAATTAATAAGCAGATTATTAAGATATACAATGCATCAACCTCAAAGGCATGTAAAGCAACAGCAACATTAGAAACAGAAATCATAACAGTTGCATGATACATCCCCAAAATATGTTTTTCTTTATCTCTACTAAACAACAACCTCACGATAAAAAGTTCATAAAGCAATAAGATACTTTTTATTATCACATATATAAAGGTGTATAGCCAAGTGGAGAACATTAATTCAAGATCTTCTTCAGATTCTTGAGAGGATTCAAAATTCATTATCAGTGATTTGCTCTTAATTTTATGTTATTTATAATTTGATTTGAAACACAAAGTAATAAAATGATGTTTTAGTGTGTCGTAAATTACCAATGAAAATATGGTTATATTAAGTGTGATATGATCAAACACAAACTTCGATATTCGACCTAAAGATCAGTGTAAGCAACCTTTTTGGAGATGAGGCGAACTATCGGTCATTTTTTGACTTCGCGACGCATCTGTGAAATTTTATTTAAAATTCTCATAGAAAACCAAAGAATAAACTATAGTTATGGATAAGTTGTGTCTTTTTCGCTGACGTTAGAAAGTTTTAAATAAGAATGTGCACTCTAACCTTTTTTAATCTCAAATCATTACGTTTAGCGTTTTTTTATTTTGCAAAAATGTTCGTGGCGCCCCTAGAATTCTTAACGGCACCCCCGTGCCGCGACACACCATTTGCCCGACACTGATCTAAAGCAATGCTAAAATAAGAGGGTTACAGCCACTGTTTGGGAATATCCAAAATATTTGTAGTGTTGAAATTCATATTAATAAACGTCATTTTGAGCTAACAATTAGTCGTGCTTTATCAAAAAGTTCTTTTAATCTCAAATTTGTAATAAAGGGGGTGATTTCTTGTAATAAAAGTAAAAGATATAAGTTTAAAACGACGCAAAATTGAAAATAACGCAAATCTAGGTCAAGGTGTATATGTTTCTTCTACAACTTAATAAACTTTTGCCCTTCATGACATTCTCTTAGGAAGGGGATCATCAAAAATTTATAACGACATGAATTTTCTGTAACGAAATAAAGCGGCCTTTTGCCAAAAACTATATAAGGCCACCCACTTTCATGAATATGTTTACTTTAAAAGTATTTTATTCAAATAGGGAAAACCAAGATTAATTTTTGTATGCTTAAAGTTTTATTAAAAAGAAATTGCAGCCTTTGAATCATTACATTCTAACTTCCATTTTTCATTGAAAAAGTATAACATATAATTTACACTAAACACATTAACTAATGACAACAAATCAGTAATCATAAATTTGAAAACAACTGGGATCAATGAGCAGATTATTAAGATAAGAAAAAGATCAACATCAAAGGCAACTAAAGTACTAAATGCAGTGGGAACGGAAATTAAAAGAGTTAAATGATACATCGCCAAAACATGTTTTTCTTTATCTCCACTAAACACCAACCGCGCGATATAAAGTTTATAAAGCAACCAGATACCTATTACTGAATACAACATGAAGTTATATAACCAAACGTAGAACATTTATTCAAGATCTTCATTCGATTCATGAGAGTAATTACAATCCATTATCAGTGATTTGCTTTTGATTTTATATTATTTATAATATGATTTGAAACACAAAGTTATAAAATGAGGCATTAGTGTGCCATAAGTTGCCAATTAGAACAATGTTTTATTAAATGTAATTAGACCAAGCAAAGTCTTAATTTTCTACTTTTCAGCTCAGTCAGCCTTATTTGCATTTGTACAAAATTGAACTGAAGTGAAACACTTATCTTAATTCGAAAAAGTGTTTTTTTAATGTAAAACTAGTATTGATCTTTTAAGTACACCTAGACCTTGATTTGCGTCGCTAATTTGTTCCTAAAAAATGCGACGCAAAATGAAATACAAATTTGGTTCAAACACATAAAAAATCGTTAATTCGTTAAAAATTTTTTGTAAAGGGCAGTCTTTTATAAAAAGAAGGATTTTATTGAATTAGTAACATAGAACAGAAATATTTAAGTTTACGGTTTGTTAAATTCAGTGTTCTCAAAGTTGTCCATATAGACCCCTAGGGGTCCTTGAAAGCCGAAAGGGGGTCCAAGTCGCGAAAGAAAATTTTGGATACCATGAAAAAACGGTTGTTTACGATAGTAAAACTAAATATTTATGCGCTTAATCAGGTAGGTAGGGGTCCATGAAACACAAAAAAGCGTGGCAAGGGGTCTATGACATAAAAAAGTTTGAGAACCTCTGGTTTTAAACTACACAAAATCGAAAATAACGCAATTCGAGACGACTCAATTTGATGTCAAGGTGTATATGTTTCTTCTACAACTAAAAAAACTTTTGCCCTTCTTGACATTCTCTAACAGCGGGGGTCATCAAAAATATATAACGACATGAATTTTCTTTAAAGACATAAACCGTACTTTTGCGAAATCTATAAAAGTCTACGTCCTTTCATGAATATATTTACCTTAAAAATCTTTTATTCAACAATGGGAATAAACAAATGTTAATTTTCTACATTTAAAGTTTTATTAAAAAGAAATTGCAGTCTTTGGTTAATTACCTTCTACCTTCCATTTTTTATTGAAAAAGTATAATATACAATTCACAATATTCACATTAATACATGACAATTTACCAGTAATCAGAAATTTTAAAACAACAGGGATTAATAAGCAGATTATTAAGATATACAATGCATCAACCCTAAAGGCATGTAAAGCAAAAGCAACATTAGGAACGGTAATTAAAATAGTTGCATGATACATCCCCGAAATATGTTTTTCTTTATCTCTACTCAACGCCAACCGCACGATATAAAGTCTATAAAGCACGTAGATACATTTTAGTAATAAAAGTATACAGTTCTCTAACCAAATGTGCATTGATTAAAGATCTTCTTTTGATTTTATATTATTTAAAATATGATTCGAAACACAAAGTGATAAAATGACATATTAGTGTGCTATAAATTACCAATTGAAACAATGTTTTATTAAATGTAATTAGACCAAATAAAAACTTTGATTTTCGAACTTTAGATAGATCAACCTCATTTGCATTTGTACAAGATTGAACTGAAGTGAGACACTTATCTTACCTTGAATACGTGTTTGAAAATGTAAAACTAGTATTGATTCTTTTAAAAATTAAAAATTAAATTAAATAACATCTTTGATTTTAATAATATTAAAACTGGCCAATTTTAGTTTTAAAAAGCATATAAACAACAGTCTTATTGTTTTATTAATATTTTGATGATTAATAGCTATGGGACATTCACTATAATTAAGGCCACAGTGTAGAATTGAATTTTGTACATTTTTACAATTTTACAAGAATAATTTTCTTTTTTCTATTTTAACCTCAAACAATTCCGTTACCGTGAACTTTTTCTGGTCAACAGTATTAACACAGGCATAAATGCAATAAATTTATTAAACGTAAAGATGTTATCTCTTCGAAAATTGTTTAATACAGTTATTCTATTGTTAAATACAAGGGATTTAAATTCATTTATCCAATGTAATACACAAGATTTTGTTGATCAATTGACACAATTTTTAATTTAATTGATCCTTTAATTGTAAATGAAACTTTGATCCGAAATTTAAAACTTTTAATTAAAATTTTAATTAATATTTTTCTACTTCTACCTAATTTTTCCGTTTTTAATTTGATTAATTTCATACGCGTCATTTCTGATTTTGCTATAAATAGAAAATCCAATTAATAGAATATGTGTTTGATATTTACCACGTACATAAGACCTCATTTCCATCAAAATTACGAAAAAGGAGTAGCACAAGAGAAGGGCCTATGGAACGTGTGGATGTCAAAAAGGTCTATAAAAAGGTGTATGAAAGTAATGGATACTTTAGAAAGGTCCATAGAAAATCCATAACACGTAAGAACGACTAAAAAGGAAAAAACGGAAGAAAACTTTTTTATAATTATCGATAAATTAATTTATGATTTAATTTTTATTGCAGAAGAGCTATTTTAAAAAAGTCACACTAAGTTTAAAGAATACGACATTCAAGAATGTTTCAGGTAAGTTTTTTTATTTATTCCATGGCCTTAATTTTTGTAACAAATTAAAATTCTAGAAATTAATTAAAGTAAAGGAAGTCCCATCTCCAATTGAAAATAGCCTAAAAAGATTTAGAAAGAAGATTGTGTTCTGACTGTCATTTTATTGAAATTTGAAATGTTCTAGATTTTGATTAATTAAGTAAAATATAAATTGAGAAATGAATCCCTAAAGGGGTTTTATTTATTTTAAATTTATATAATCCCTTTTTCTTTACTTCATTGGTGTTTTAAATCGCAATCCAATTCGTGTCCATAGAACTGTCATAATTTGTCAATGATAAAAATGAAACAAATGTCTTAACAAAAACTATTTAAATTCAAATTTCCGTCTTCTCATGTTCAAGTTTGTACTTTTCTTTATGAGTCTCATATTCTCAACTCTCCCACCAGCCCTTGACCCCATTTCTGATCCCCTGTACCCTGCAGCTTCCCCTTATGTAAGACGAGATCGTGATCTTTACGACCCTTACTCGACTTATCCCGGATCATTCTCAAGAAGAATTTCAAGAAGAGTAGTATCAAGTTGGTAAATAAAAATATTTAGTTAATTTATAGAAAGTGTAGGTTTGTAAAAGTATTTTTAATTAAAAGGATTTAAATTAAGGCCATTAAAGTCCTTTTCAATACACCTTTATTTTTTGTTAAGTCCATTTGTATCATTACAACATACGTTCACCTTTCATTACACCTTTTTTATTTTCCCTCCATTTCCTGTTTGTTTACTAATTTTTTACCCCCTTCAAATGGCACGTACCGCGATGACAACAAAAAATACTTCAGGAAAAGGCAAGAAATCCATTCAGAAAGAGAAGACAAAGACCCAGCCCAAAAAAAGTGTCTCTGTTAAAAAGCCCGTAATTGTTCAGGGAACCCCCACCAGAAGAAGAAAAACAAAACACACTCTTGTCCTTAAAGAAATAAACTACTACCAACAGTCAACCAATTTTTTACTCTCAAAGAGGCCTTTTGTGAGATACGTCAGGAAGGTTGTGGGAGAACTGGCCGTAAGTAAAGACGTGTCCACTGTAAAATTTACAGCACAGTCCCTGGAAATGCTTCAGGATATTTTCGAAGCCCATATTACGGCGCTTATGGAAGCGGCTTATAACTGTAGTCGACATGCTAAGAGGGTTACGCTTTACCCTACGGATTTGAGACTAGTCAGTAAAATTAGAGGATATGGGAATATATAAAGATAATAAAATTTAATTGTTGACCAAAAAAACGTGTAAATTACTATTTTTAAATTGTTTTTTAAACTTTTCATGCGCATAAAATAAAGAACATTTTTAAGTTCTAGAACATTTTTTAAAATATAAAAAGACGCATGAAATTGATTAAAAAAGAATATCCTTTTATCCCTTTTATCAATAATACTTAACAGGATCATACCCATTGGCTTTAATTCTAAAAGCTAATAATTCTCTTATTATTGCTATTGGATCATTTACTATTAAGTCAGGAATTTTAAGTATAAAATCAATATCCTCTGCAATAGAATTAGCTCTCCCAAAGTAAAAAGTTATAAACAAACTTTCTCTAGACGTATCTTTAGAAAATCTCAAAAAGGCTTTTAATCCCCTTAAGGCATCACTTACAATTGGAATTTTATGCGCCTTTTTCGGAATTAAAAAAGTGTAAAATCCCGGAATTACAAAAGCAAATTGTCCGGGAATGAAAGCTATGATATACGAACACAATACGTATCTAATTTGGAGTTCAATAGATAAATGACCATCTATTAAGAAATCCTTAAGATGATTTTTAATGTATTTATGAAGTCTTTCCCACATATTTTTATCAGTTAAAGAAGAGACAGTATCTCCTAAATCGTAAGATTCATTAATTCTCTTGGCCAAACTTTCTAAATCCTTTACTTTCTTTTGGGCTTCTTCAGAAGGAGATATTGATAAAGGATCTTCATATTTTATAAATCGTAAATCATCCATTAACTCCTTATCCGTACTTTCTGGTTCAATATTAAAAACAGGTAAATCATTTTGAGTAGGTTCAGATTCTTCACTTGAATCCCTTTCTAAAAATTTATCAAAATCCGATTTTTTATTCCAAAAGGAAAAAGAATTGCAAAAGGCAAACAGAAGGAAAACTTTCATTTAAAAAAAATGAAATTAAAAAGAATTTAAAAATGAAACTGGGATCTAAAACAGGGATGTTTCATAGAAAAATGAAGGGTAAGATGATATGGGGGGGTAAGGGGATGTGGGGGTAAGGGGGAGGGGTAAAGAGTGCTGGAAGGGCATAGTAGTCCTATTGGGAACCCCTTTAAAACCCCTCACGTTCACTAAGCCCTCTCTCATGTACACTAAGTCCTATCTATATCCTTTACGTTCACTAAGTCATGCTCAAAATCCTTTACGTACACTAAGCCCTACCCATGTTCACAAAGACCCCCATTCCCTTTCTTACCCCCCCCCCCCCCCTAATCACACTCACCCCTCTTTTTTTATGAAACCTCTCCTCAACAACTGGAAATTAGATAAAGTTATTCATAGAGATAAATCCTTAATTTTGATATTTTAATTTCTAAAAATTGTTTAAAAGAAGTTGATAAAGATTATTTTTACTTAATCTCCCCTTTAGAAGTTTGTGAATCTTTTATTTTAGAAATCCGTAATAAAGAACTGGCTTCTGATTTAGGGATTACAGAAGTAGAGAGGGAGATTAAGAATTTTATTAACCAACTCAATAAATACAATGAACTTAAAGAATAGGAGGACCTTAGTTCATAAGATAGCAGAA
>KB908946.1:17234-28057 GCA_000383075.1 Nosema bombycis CQ1 | reverse complement strand
CAGTACTTCATTGTGTCTTCTAGTATAATCTGTGCCCAACATTTTCTCGCACATTGAGGCCATATGATCCACTGTTTTCTGTGCTTCTCCACAATGAGGACATTTTTTAACTTCCCCCAAGAACATATTCCTATCCTGTAAGAAACATAATGAAGCTTCTCTTTTGGCAGGTATATTTCCATTTTTTAACCATATTGAAGAGTTTTTTATTGAGACGTTCTCATTTTGGGCGGCTTTGTACAACTTTTGATGAAGTTTTTTTGTTCCTAAGTTGTTATACAAAGATGCTTTTTGTGCTGCCGATAAGACTTGATTGTTTAATTCTTCTCTAATATTATATTTCTCTTCACAATACTTTTTAATCAGCCAAAAATGTGTCTTCTCTTCTTCCTGCAGTTTAAGGATTGCAGCTCTTCTTTTGTACACGTATCTAGTCTTAAAAAAGTCGTCTTTTAACTTTAATAGCATTGCTTCGCTTCTGTGTTCGACATTTACTAGACCTCGGCCAAGTTCTGTTCGTGGTAGATATAGTCTTTCTTTACAAGCAGGCTGAAGATGAATTCCATTGTGTATTAATGTAAGCCTGACCTCACAAAGAAGTTGATAAAGATTATTTTTACTTAATCTCCCCTTTAGAAGTTTGTGAATCTTTTATTTTAGAAATCCGTAATAAAGAACTGGCTTCTGATTTAGGGATTACAGAAGTAGAGAGGGAGATTAAGAATTTTATTAACCAACTCAATAAATACAATGAACTTAAAGAAATAGGAGAGACCTTAGTTCATAAGATAGCAGAAAGGAAAGGGAAGACATCTAAACAAATTTTTAATGAAATGGATTACAAAGATTTAAGTATTTCTTATGATTAAAGGGGGGGTTGGAAGGGAAGGGGGGAGGTGTATGGAAGTAAAGGATCCTTATAGACTGGTATACCCTCTTTGCCTTCTTTATTTAAATCTAGAGTAAATTAATATATTAGTAAAATTAATTTTCTTATTAGGAGAGGGGGGTTGTTGTACTGTACTCTGGTCTACTTCTAAATGTTCATTTTGAATGTCATCTACCATGTTATGATTTACTATTGCACTTTGATCTACTTTTACACCACTCTCCCCTACTAGTACACTTGTCTCTACTAGTTCACTTAAATCTACCATACTACCCTCAATAGACTTATCATCCTTATCTATTACACTACTCTCCATTACACTACCCCCTTCCCTTTTTTCCTCATTTTGAATATATTTATACATCTCTTTTATTTTTTTATAACCTTTATAATCTTCTTCTGTTAATCCTTTTTCTTTTAATTTTAAGTACATTTCATTTATTAATTTAAGATTCCCTTTAATTTTAAATTCATAATCTTTAAGAAGACTTAACAATCTTTTATCTCCTAATTCTAATTTCATTTTCTTAATTTTATTCCCATACAAACAATCTGCTAAATAGGAATTCCCTTTCTTTTTTAAATTATCAATTCTTTGGATATTAAGATCAGTTTTACTTTTGGATTTTGTAGTAAAATATTCTATTACTTTACGATAAAGGGACTCATCCTTCTTTTGTAATTGATAAGTACCATTCTCATTTAGAAGATTTAAAAAAGTACGGAGATCTTTTTTTGAGATGGACATTTTTCAAGGGGGGGTATTGGAAGGGAAGAAGGGGGGGGGTAGTGGGTATGGGTAAGGAAAGAAGGGTAGAGGGGGGTAACGAATAGTAAGGGGGTTAAGGGAAGGTATAGGAAATATAAGGATAATTAGACATAAGAGATCATTTTTAAACCCAATTGCGTCCATATTCCATTCTACCCTAATACACCCCCCTACTTCCCTTAACATTACCCCCCCCCCTTTACTTTTATGAAAAGAGATCACTTCATTGAAGGCTCAAGAGAAGAAGAGAAGAGAGTTTCCCTTCTTAATATTAAAGGGGATAAGTACCGTCTTATTTATTCTAAAGTTTATGGGGATTCTATTGCTAAGGATATTCTTAAAATAGAAATTAGTACCAATTTTAAAGTAATCCTTCCTCAAATTAAGGAGATTATAGAAAAGAAGGCTTTTACTAAAATCCATTTGTTTATAAAATACGAGGAATTCCTTAATTTAGAAAGTTTTTTAGATGAACAGGAAGGGAATTCCCTTTTAATTTACGAGGGATATGAAGTAAAATTTGTATTTATTCCGAAAGAATATTTATTAGAAGAATATGTATTAGTATACGAAGTGAATAAAATTGAGTAAAGGAAGTGTATAGGGGGAGGGGGGGGGGTGTTATTTATAGGGGGGTGTGTATATGGGACGGTTAAGGATAAGGGACTTTAAATGATATCATAGACTTAGGCCTTCCTTTATCCCTTACCCTCCATCTACCCCCCCCTTATCCCCCTCATCTACCCCCCTACAAACAACAAAATATCGATCCTCTTTTAGATCCATCATCTTTCATATTAACTTCATATCTTAAATTAGCCATTTTAGATTGCCCTTTTTTATTTCCAAAATTAGAAGATATCGTATACCACCATAATGCTAATAATTCCCTTTTTTTAGTACCACATCCTGTTTCTATAAATTCTCCTACTGTAAAGGCTGCTTCTCCTTGACCTCTTGATGCTGCTTTAAGAGCGTATAAATAAGCATTCTTTAAATCTTGTTCTAATACATTTTCTATTCCTATAAATAAATATCTACTAAGGGCGTACTGTGCATCTATTTGTCCATTATTGGCTGATTTAAAATAATATTCTATTGATATTTTCATATTGACTTTTTGGAAAAGTTCTCCTGTTTCATAAGCCCGGGCTAATCTGTATTGTGAATTAGGGCAATTCAAATTGGCTCCTTTCTCATAAAGTCTAAAAGCATAATCATCATCTGGTTCTACTTCAAAAACATTGGTTCTTGATTCATAAATTTGTCCTAAATCATAATACGTATAAGGATAAGATTCATCTGTTTTTTTAGTGGCTAATTTTAAATAAAATAAACCAGTATCAAAATCTGAAGGGGTATCTAACTCCCCCCTTAATAAAATAGATCCATAAGTATGAAGTCCAAAAATAGATCCTAATTTAGCTGAACATCTATAAAAATAAATAGCATTAGAAATATTTTGTTTTCTTCCTATTCCTTTCTCATAACATTGTCCTACTCTAAAAGTACCATCTTCATTATTTTGTTGGGCTGCCACGGAATAATAACTAAAAGCATTTTTACCATTGGGTTCTAAACCAAAAAGGCCTAATTCATAGGCTACCCCTAGATAAGCCTGGGATTCACTGGACCATTTTGGATTTTTTGAACTAGTAGCCGTATTAATTAAAAATGAAAGACATTTAGTATTAAATTCCTTCATTTCTAATTTATAATTAGAATATTTCTCTAAAGGATTACCAATTAGAAATAAATGTCTACCTCTTTTAGATTCATTTTCTGAATAAATAACGTACTTTTTAATAAATTTAAGCATTTCCGGGGGAGTTTTTGCTTTACTAAAATGATTTTGAAGGGAATCGTCTAGTAAACCGTAGTGGGAATTCATAAGGTCGGTTAAGATTTGGGTGATTTGAGTATAAAAAGGGGGGAAAGGGGTAGTAAAGAGATAGGAGGGGGGGGGTTAGAGATAGAGATAGGGGTATTAAGGGAATGGGGGCGTTATGAAGGGAATGGTGGCTTAAGATAGGGAGTGTTATTCTAAGAAAATCAGGCCAAATCTTCATTATCTTAAATACCCTCTATTTTTACTTCACATCCCCTATTTATACGCCACACCTCCACCTTACTTCTCTACCCTTCTCTGTCTACACAGCCCCTATCTTCACACCCCCACCTTCCCTATTACACATAAACAAAACTTCAAACCATCTTAATTTTTTATTACTTCCTTATTAAACTCCTTAAATTCTAAATTCCATTTTATTTTTTCAATGGCTTTATTAACTGACATTTCAATTTCTCCATTCTTTTTTAAATTTAATAATTCAATAATTTTTAAAGATATTTTTTCTGTTGAGGCACAACTTAAAACCCTTTCTACTACGTAAGAAAAAAGGCGATCATTTTTCATAAAACTCCTGATTTCATCAAAATTTTCACAAATGAAATTTAGAATTAAATCCCTGTTCTTTTCATTTAAAATTAAATTTAAAAAGAAATAAATTGAATTATGAGGTTCAAATTCATTAAATTTACTTAAAATTTTAAGTAATGATTTTTCATTATTAATATTGGCTAAAGATGATAAAGCCACGATTTTCTCTTCTGGGATTGTACTGGTTTTAGTAAGGGAAAAGATTTCTTCGTATTTCTCATCGATTACTGAAATAAAAACACTTCTAATGAATTCAGGGTTAATTGAACCTTTTTGACCATAAGCTTCTTTAAGATTTTTTATGATTTTACTATTCCCTGATCTTAAAGCATTATTAATAAGAATAGAATTAGTAGTAATCCAATCTTCACTAAATTCTTTAGTAAAAATATCAATTTCATTTACACGGGATCCTATTAAATCAGAAATTACTTCATTAAGATGTTTTAAAACATTTTCATTCTCGTACCAAAGGGATTTAAATTTATTTAAAGTAGAGAAAATTGAAGATAAAATTTCCGGATTGGTTTCATCACGGAAAAGTTCACAAAGGACAATCACATCAATGGCTTTCATCATTTTGGCATTACAAAGAGCAAAAATATCATTTACTAAATTCAATTTGTTTTCTACGTCTGTAGTACTTTCAAGGAGATGGGCTAAATTTTGAGTATCGTATGAAGTCCGGAAAAAGGCATACCCTCCCATGTTGATTTTATAAACAGGGGACTTCTTTTTAACTTTAATTTCTCTTTGAGTCATTAGGATTGTCTCCCCCCAAGAGAAAGTAATAGGGATCTTCCAAATAGAATCTGATTTTCTACCTGATAATAAAAATTGAGATTGTCTTAATAAAATATCTTCTTTATCTTCACTTACATAAACTATGGGATACCCTTGTTTATTAATCCAATCATTCATAAAACTCTCTACTTCAAGTTTAGGATCAAATGAATTCCATAAATCTTTAGTAGTAGCATTAGAATATTTAAATTTATTTAAATAATGTCTAATACCTTTCTTAAATTCATCTTGTCCTATAAAACCTTCTAACATTCTAATCATTGAAGCCCCTTTTGAATAAGAGATTGTATCAAAAATTTGGCTAATCTCAGAGGGTTTATTAACTTCTACAGCTATGGGGTGAGATGAATCAAGACCATCTTGTAATAAACCTGCTTCAATATCACTATTAATAAATTCAGGTCCCAGACTTCCCAATTAACTAAACTCTTCGATAAATTGGCAAGGGCTAGGGAAGCTGCCCAAGTAGCAAATCCTTCATTAAGCCAAAGATCATTCCACCAAGCCATAGTCACTAGATTTCCAAACCACATGTGGGCTAATTCATGGCAAACTGTTTCTGCTATTAATTTCTTTGATCTATACGAACTGGATTCATTTAAAAGTAAAGATGTTTTTCTAAAAGTCACTAATCCCCAATTTTCCATAGCACCACTTACAAAGGCCGGGATACAAACCAGGTCTAATTTGGGGAGGGGGTAAAGAATCCCAAAATAATCTTCAAAAAAATCTAGGCATTCTACAGCCACATTTAAGGCGTATCTTCCCCATTCCTTCTCGTCTTTATGCGCATAAACACCAATAGGAACATTTCTCTTGGTTTTGGCTTCGACTGCTTCTAATTTCCCGGAGATAAAAGCAACGATGTACGTCGACATTTTGGGCGTGGTATTAAAAACAAAATAACCATCTTTGATTTCTTTAAGTGAGGAATTCGATAAAGCTCCGTGGCCAGGAAGAGGACAAACACTAATGTCAAAAGTGGCTTTCATATCGGGCTGGTCCCAACAAGGAAAAGCCCTCCTGGCACAAGTAGGTTCAAAGTCAGTAGAAAAGAGTAGATCTTCATTGTATTTGCTTTTACAAAATCCCCACATATCTTCAGAGTAAACGCCTTTGTACAAAATTCGGAGAAGGCCTTGTGTGTTTGCCTTAAGTTCTTCTTCAAAAAAAAGTGTGGCCACTTCTTCTTGGACTTCAAGTCGTGGTGTGTGGATTTTTCCATTTATTTCAAAATTTATCTCAGAGAACTCCATTTTCCAAACATTAAAATTAAACTGGTGTGTATTTTTCATAATATTCACTTTGACTTCTTCTTCTCCTGTAAAATGGTCTTCTTCAATTTTTATTTTAATAAAATAATTTTCTGGTAGGACATTGTAATCTAAGACCTCTTTCATTTTGGGGCATAAAAAAAATTTGAATTTAAAGGAAAATGCATAAACAAAAAAAAATTTTGAGATTTAAAATGAGAGACCGATGTTAAATTGTTTGAAGAGGGTGAAAAAAGAGGACTTTTTTTTAAGGATACTATTCTTTTAAGGTAAATTATGCAATGTAAAGTGAGAAAAGCTTTTTAAATTTGATTGAAATAGGTTAAAATTATGGCATAATTTCAAATGAGGTTGCATGTATAATTTTATTGCAGTTTGTGATAAAAAAATGCATTAGGTGCCAAGTGAATTACATGATCAGTTTAAGTCAAAGTACGCAGAGTAAAGGTTTAATTAGTGTTGAGGTTTTCGAAGTATGGTCGTTTGTGAACAAAAAGTCCGTACGCCATGGACCATAAGTGAATTCGTTTACCGTAAGAGATTATAAATCATAATTTGTGCTAGCGTACGACGAAATCGGGACAGACTTAAAAAGCGAGCACTTCGAATGCACGACCGTCTTTACGCTTTGTGCAGCGTGCAATGCACGCGGGTGACGCCAAGACGTTTTTTGAGGAAATTAGGGGTCCCCAGAATTTCTTTGCACGAGGGCGCCTTGAAGGGTAGAGACCCCCCTGCTCGTATGAGATGGAGGTTAAGAGCAAGCTCAAGAAGCATACTGCGTCGGTAAGGACGTTTAATAATTTTTTATAAAAATTAATTTTTACATTTTTAAGTTTTATAAAACAGAAATGTTAACCTGCAGTATCCTGTAAGACTAAATTCTATCTCATTTCTTAACAAAGAATTTATATTACAAGTTATAAAATCTTATTATAACATTGTGTGTGTTCATGTTAGTTTATTAAAGCATGTATACAAATTACCTTATCGCAACACGAAAATCTGAGATTTGAGGCAGAACACCGTCAATACATCCACATTTATTTTTTTCTCCAATTAAGCTTCACTGCAGTCTATTGATAGGTCCACAACGACTACTGCCATTCAACAAAAGTAATTTTTAAGTTTTTTTCACGGACTAATTTTGTTTTCGATGTTTGTTTGACATATCTTATCAATTTTTAAATCTATTGTAGACTTACACAGATAAACACACATTTTATTTCTTATTAAAATAAATAAACCGTCTTTTTGATCATCATTCTTACAATTTGACAGAGATCACAAAATTTTAAATTAATTTTCCATTTTAGGAAATTGATTTGTAAAGTTTTAAAAAAATTAAACCTCAAAGGGATGCTAAATCTGACAATTTGTTATCTATTTTTATTTTACACATTAGCAACAACCTCGAAGAGAAAGAATGATGAAAATGATACCATTGATTTCTATTTCAATCGACATAAACGTCAAAATGATGATTTAGCACTCGTAGATTTGATACAATCTTATGAATCGTTTATGAACCCAGATGAACGAAGCTATACAAATGGTGATTATTTAAATATAGGTATGAATGATTTTGAAGCATTTTCTTTTGTAAACCTAACGCATGCCAATGAATCAACAGCTGGCCCTAAAGAATCAAATGAAACAAATAATAATTTGATTGGGTTGTCATCTATTGAAACGGCTGCAAATTTTAATGAAGATAAAACTGAACATGAGGATGAAATTAATCACGAAGCTGGAACTGAACATAAGGATGAAATTAATTACGAAGATGAAATTGATCACAAAGTTAATGATGAAGAAGAAAACCCCGAAGAAGAAGAAATTTTAGTTATAAATGACAGCTCGTCTGATATCGAAATAATACAAGAGTACGTAATAAAACAAAAAAATAAAGAAGATGACGTTACTATTCCAAAGAAAACTATAAACATAGGAAACGAGGGCGTTGTATTACATACAACTATTAAAGATATTATTGAACAGGTGATTATACAAACAACTTCGCAAATCTTAGGAACAGATCATCAAGTAATTCAAGAAAAAGAGGTTGCAAATATTAATTTTGCGGTAAATAATAATGAATATATAGTAAACGCAATCACTGAAACAGAAGAAAGTTTTCAACATAATGATTCGTCCAACACATATAGTGGCGTTTTAGATTAAGAAAAGGAAACCGCAAATGATACCGTAAATATGATAGAAGGTGAAGGACACAGTGATTTATTTACTCGACTAGATGTACAAAATGAAACAAATAAACAGAAGTTTGATCAAGTTTCTGAGATGATTGAAGACAATTCAAAATGGCTATCTATAGATAATTTTTCACACAATGAAATAGACAAACAAGCTGTTGATTGTATATTAGACATGAGTGACAGACCATATTTCAGCGAATTTAATAAGCAAAAAAATGTGGAAACCGGAGATTTATCTCTTCAAGAACATACACCGTTACCTGAAGAAGTAAGCGAGCCAGGCTCTTCGACTCAAAAAGTAAGTTTACAGTCGGAAATTTCTAACCATGTTGTAAACATTGATTCTTTAATTGACACGTTAAGGTCAGAAGACGATCATCCAGCTGAAAACTTTTCTTCCAATAATCAAGATATTCCTTTATCACCATCTAATTCAGTAGAAACTTCAAGTCAGTTTATATCTTTTGAGCGAAAAGAAGTAATGTATTTGCAAATCAACGTACATATCAGAACACTTATTAATGATTCGTATGTTGATAGTTATTTAGAACGTTTAAACGGTGTTAAGGCAATGTTAGATCATATTACGCAACCAAATCTCCAGAATCTAGAAATTACACGGTCATTTATGAACTCCCTAGATAAATTAATTTTACAGCTTCTTGACTCTTTAAATTTAAGGAAAGCTAACAATATAGAATTCTATGAAATGCAAGGTTATGAAACTTTTAATTTTTATATTTCAGATCAAATTTATAATATGAAAATTTACGATTATATTTGCCAAAATATTTCTAAATGTGAAAAAGAGTTTGATCAAATATTTAATGATCAATTTTTACAATTGTACAATTATTTTCCTGATTTTCCAGAATTAATGACTTTGGGATCTTTAATTAAAAAAGGACTTGATGAAAAATTGCTATTATTTATTCGAATAATTCAAATGATCATAAAAGAGAATAAAACGAGATTATTAAAGATCAAACCAGTAATTTTATTTATCATTAAAAAACTGTTTTTGATGCCACATAATAGGACCCAGTACATAGATTTAGCACTAAAGGAAAAGTTTAATTTTACAAAAGCTTATATAAAGAGATATCCATGTTACAAGAATCATTCTAATTTGCGTTCTTACTGTGGGAATTGATTGGCAAGCTTAAGCTTACAAACATCAAAGCAAAAATGGAGGTGAATACATCTATGATGTAACTCTTTTTAATATCGAGCACTTTAAAGTCGTCTTTATGACGTATTTATATCAACATTTAATATTTGCTATTCATCACAAATTAGATTATGAACGATATAAAAATTTGTTTGAAGATACGATCTATGAATTTAGATGTGTATTTTGTATGTTTAATGATTACTTGGAGTTTTTGCGTTTTGATATAAAAACAATAAGTAAAAGAAGTTTATAAAAAAACAATTTGAAAGATCAAACACTGCACTATTTTATTTAATTATGTTCGCCAAAAACAATTAGGACATTGTGTTAAAAAAAAACATTTGAATCTAGATGATAAATTATTTTTTAATCTGATTTATAGCAAAAGTATATTTCAAGTCACCATTTTTTTCATAATTATTTTTTTAATAAACATTGGAACAAGTTATAATAATCGTGTTTTTGCGATTTTTTACCGTTGAGTAAGACAATTAAAAGTAAAATAAGGTTTAAATTAACTGGTCAGCCCAAGTGTCGCAAGCCGGATTTAAGATTTTTTCTATGAAAAATAGATCAGTAAAGAGATTTTATTTATTGATCAAACACTTTTTTAAATACCAAAAAGATAAAAAAATAATCCTGTTCTATTCGCATCGATAATGTATTTCAAAATGCGACGCCGAAAAAGTGAAACAATTTTAGATTTTTTAAAATTTAATTTAATATGTAAAAGACCCAAAAACCATCAAAAGTGAGTTTAAAAAAATAATCGTTTAAAACGAGTTTGTTATTTTGTCTACTAACGCAAAATACTCGTGTTTAATAGTGATTTAAATAAAATTGAAATCTTAACACAAAAAAAACACTGCATCCCTTTAAACAAATAATATATATTTAATGTTTCTAAACTGCAAGACTCTCAAAACTTTCTCTTAGGCTTTGGATGTCTCAATTATTTATAAATGTTTTATATTGGCAATAAATCAATTTTTAAATTTTCATATAAAAAGTGGTGATTAAAATTATTATTTATAGTGTTAATATGATTTTTTACATTTATATGTGTTATTTAAGATAATTAAATTATTTATCAATCTTTAATGTTTTTTAAAAAGTTTATTAAAACTTTGAATCCAATTAAAAACGTTTATTAGCTAAAACCGCATCTAAAATATCACTTTAAAGGTTAACAAAGAATTTTTAAAGATTGTATTTGCGCTTAACAATAATAAAAAATATTGTGTAATTGCCCCA
>KB908945.1:15298-30075 GCA_000383075.1 Nosema bombycis CQ1 | reverse complement strand
AATTGAATTGTAAAATTTGCATGTCACACAATTCTTTATTGCCTCTTGGCATTTTCCTAAATTGATGTTCGGTTCTTCTTCTTTTAAGAACTCATATACGCATTTTGCTCCTTGTGCACCAAATCATTGTAGTGTTTTTAATATCTTTTCTTCTGTATAGGGTGTTTTTTCTTGTATGGCGCACACAATCGTTTCACGGCAGCCTCCTCGACTTAGGGCAGGGGTGTCAAACTGGTGGCCCGCGGGCCACCGGTGGCCCCCGAAGGTCTTTTTTGTGGCCCGCGACCTAAAGTTTTAATTTTGAAAAAAAATTATTAAATTTTTGGCTTTAGAAATATGAGACGATAGTAAGTGACACTATTGATTTTGAATTCCGAAATAACACTGTTTTTGTTCATTAACCTAAAAAATTTAATATGTTGTTTGCTTATATTTTTTCGCTGCCACATAAAAAATACTTAAACTCGCCATGGTTTAAATACATACAACCCAACATAATGTTAAGCAAAATTTAGGAAATCATTCAGACAAGAAGTCCTATCTATAACTTTTGTGCAATTATCTGTTTCTTCTTTTTTTTAATGAGTTTAAAACACGTAATTCCGAATGTGAGACGTACGCCCCAGTGGGGTGGAGAATTTGGCAATTGGAGGGGGGCATTTTCGATTTTTTTTAGTTAAAATTACCTTTTTAGCCGAAGCCTGTTTATATTTTTGAATGAGTAAAGAAGCGTTTTTATTTTTTCATAAGTTAAAAAAGTATCTTCGACTCTAAATCTCAAAGGTGGGGCGCGCGTTTAAAAATACTGAAACTACTGTTTTAAACGCTCTTGCAGAACATCATAAAGTTTTAGTCCTTATTTAACCATACGAGTTTACAAAGATTTATTGCGGCGGATTTACTGTTCCCGGCGACTAGCCTTAGGAATAACATACTGTATGCTTAAGCAGTTATAAAGGCGATGTTTAGTCTTTTAAAATTAATCTCACTTTCTTGTAATTGCTTATTTATGAGTGGCCCGAGGATCAATTTTTTCGACCCGATCAAGCATTTTTGGCCCATGAAGACGTTTGAGTTTGACACCCCTGACTTAGGGCATCTACATGTGGAATTTCTTTCCCCTGTTTATAGGTGACACTAAAGCTAAAGTTCTGAAGTCTTTCCGTCCATCTCTGTATTCGTGCGGATTTAATTTCGCCTTTTGTGTTTAGTGCCTGTAATGCCCTATGATCCGTGATAAGTTCAAATTCTTTGCCTCTTAAAAAATATTGGAAGTGTTCCATCCCCCATAATGCGGCAAGCATCTCCTTTTCACTTATTGAATAATTCTTTTCCGCGGGTATCATCTTTCTCGATGCAAATGCTATCGGATACCGCGTTCCTTCTAATTCCTGACTAAGGATGGCTCCAAGGCCCACGTTTGATGCATCTGTTTCCAACACAAATTTCTTAGTGTAATCTGGCTGTCTTAATACTAAATCACTAAGTAATATGTTTCGAAATTTAATAAAGGCTTCTTCACATTCCTTTAACCATTCGAATTTTATATTCTTCCGTGTTAGATTTAATATTGGTTCTACTATCGTTGATAGATTTGGGATGAATTCCCTATAGTAATTTACTAGACCATGAAATTGTCTAACTTCTTCTACATTAGTTGGTCTCGGATAACTTTCAATGGGTTGTTTGGGATTTAAGTGAGGTTCAATTTTATTATATTGTAGATTATGTCCTAAAAATGTTACTTTATGTTTTCTTAGTTCGATTTTGTCTCTATTAGCCATTACACCGCCTTTTATTAATAATTTAAGCACACGTTTTAAATTTGTCTCATGTTGTTCTTCAGTCTTCCCAAATATAAGAATGTCGTCGACATATACAAAACAAGATCTACCAATTTCATCTGCTAGGATTCTATCCATGTATCTCTGAAAGACGGCAGGTGAATTTTTGAATCCCATAGGCATTCGTGTCCACTCGTATAACTTGTTTTTGACTCTGAAAGCGGTTTTAAATCTATCCTCCTCCGCTAATGGAATTTGAAAGTATCCTCCTTTTAGGTCTATTTTTGAAAAAAATCGTTGTCCATTCGATTTATAAATCATTTCTTCCATATTCAAATGCGAATATCTGTCCAAGGGAACCAACTGATTCAATTTTATTAAGTTTAGGGTTATTCGAAGGCTGCCGTTCGGCTTTACAACTGGTTTCATTTTATTCAGCCAAGTGGAAGTTGATGGTCTAATGTAGCCCAACTTGAGAAGTCTTGCAATTTCCTCATTTATTATGAATTCTTCAGCGTATGGGATAAAATACGTTCCTCCTGTAACTACTTCTCCTGGTTTTGTGGGTATAAAGCATTTGTAATCTGTTTCTTTAGTTGTATGATAACTACATAACGTTTTTAAAAGGTCTTCAACTTCAGTTTCTTCTTCTATCTTGATCCCATCTGCTTCCTTTTCTTTTTTAAGCTTTGACATAAATTGCCTTCCTATAATAATAAAATTGTCTTCTCTGTTTGGTAAGATGTCAAATATGTCTTGTTCTTCCTTCCCTTTGTATCTAAATTTTGTAACTACATAATATTCAATACGGAAAGACGTCTTTATACATGTACAGTATGTTCAAAAAAAAACGCAAAGCTCGTAAACCTCAGGAAAATTAAGCTTAAAAGCGCTTAGGTTTTTAAAACATTACATATGACAATTACAAACATTTCAGTCGGAGTAGGTTTTATTTATGTGTTCAGTTTCATTGAGTTATTTCGTTTTTTATTTTTTTTTGTTCAAAAAAAAACGCAAAAATATTTTAAGTGAATAAAAATACACAAAAAGTCGAAAAAGAAAGCATTGTTCTGCTTATTTTAAAATTTTAACATCATTTACTTTTTCAGCGTTTTTATACTCGACATTAATGGCGATACATAATAATTTTTTTTTCTTACAAAAAAAGCATTAAAATGTCATTAACAGGACTCTTTAGGATTTTATACCAAACTTAAATTATTTTAGAAAAACTTTTAATTTTCTATGTTGCCTTTTAAATAGCTTATGTTATGTGTTGAGGGGTTTTTATGAGATTTTTAATTAAATTAAAAAATGTTTTTTAAAAAAAGCTGCGATATTGACATCAAAAAGTGTACAGAAGAAAAGCGAATATTAACTTCAAAATATTTATTGTGAATAGAAAGAAAATTTGCATATTTTAAGCAATAAAAATACCATACTAGTTAAAAAAAAATTTTTAGTAGGAATGGTAAAATTTGTAAAAATCTATCTTGATCGATAAATAGTTTTAAACGAACTTTTTATTCAAATGATGTTGTATATAAGTTTATATGCTCATTAAGCATTTTTTAAAAATCTAAAACTCCCAAAACTTCATCAAATAAAAATTCTTTTTTCAACAGTTTACTGAAATTTTGCTTCAAAAATGTTAAACCAAAACTTTTCATATCGA
This sequence comes from Nosema bombycis CQ1, assembly GCA_000383075.1. NCBI lineage: Eukaryota > Fungi > Microsporidia > Nosematidae > Nosema > Nosema bombycis. The sequence continues at coordinate 26,616 of KB908945.1, read as the reverse complement.
GAAGGTAAGAAACGATCATCTACAGGCCTTTAAATGTATTTGAACATGTTTATTAATACTTTAATTAATAATTCGCAATAACGTGTGGTTTAGATTAAATTAATTTGTCAAAAAATCAACAAAAAATGATCTAAAGCTTATTTCCAAATCATAAAAGGGTCGCCAATGAACTGTATTGACATAAATTTCTTTTTTGGACATTTTTAAATTGTATTTTAAATTTATCTTTACTTGTATAGAACATTGTTAAGGAAAAAATTACTGATTTTAAAGCTAAATCGATTCTAAAACAAAAGCAGTATTTGGCGGATATAAGGTGTGTAATTGGCAAAATACATCTTACAACATCTTTTTTATTACTTTTTAAAATGAACTTTAGACGTTTTAAGTGCAAAAGAATACCTCTAAAAATATTTATTAAAATTTTGCGTTTTTTTTTGAACAAAAAAAATAAAAAAACAGAATAACTCAATGAAAATGCACACATAAAGAAAATATATTCCGATGGAAATGTTTGTAATTGTCATATGTAATGTTTTAAAAACCTAAGCGCTATCAATCATAATTTTCCTGAGGTTTACGAGCTTTGCGTTTTTTTTTGAACATACTGTATATTGGATCATTACGTACATAAAAAAATTATTTGTAAACATTTTATGCAGTGTTTTATGAAGAATATATTTTTCAGCTTTATTTTTGTGTGCCGCCAAATTTCAAAATGGTCAAAAATGTGCCGCGAGAAAAAAAAGGCTGAGAACCACTGATTTAGACTATGTCTTAGAGGAGAGGCCGAGAACTAAATAAACTCTTTAGGCGAAGTAAAGAGTTTGGAGGAGTTGGTAGTGAAGTTCAAAGTGAAGTTTGTAGGGAAGATCTTGGTTTTGTCGGTGATTAAAGACTTGGATAGGATGAAATTTGAAGGGAATGAGTTTCTTTTAGGTTTTTAGATAGGATAGCCGGAATGGCTCGGAGGGCGAGCCTACCTGACGATATGTTGGTGGCACTAAGTTTAAACGCCCTCCTAAACGATGTAGAAAAACTGATCTTGCTCAATTCAAAAGGCGGACTCTCTTGGGAAAACGTATATCAAGCTTGTGGCAGTTTAAGGAGTTGCGACACGGTGGCTAATGTGATGACTGTAAGCAATACCAAGAAAGATTGGTCCCAAGTTATCTGTCTGCTGTGTAGGAAAAAAGGACATGGTGTAAAGTTCTGTAGGCAGAACAAGAATAGGATGAAGCAGCAGGAGAAGAGGTTGTATGAGTGTGCGTTTCAAGATCCAACGCCACTGAATTTGATAATATTAAAGGCGATTTTGATTATGTAATTGTAAATCTGTAAGTCAGTGTCCTAAGGTCGAATTAAGAGCGGTTACTAAGAGCTTTTCGGCTGTAGTTGATACAGGATCGATGGTGAATCTGATAAAGTGTCTTTTGTTTGTGGAGAGAAGATTAAAAAATCAGATGTAAGGCTAATAACTGAGGATGGTTCTGAGCTTAAAACGCTGGGAGAGGTTAGATTAGACGTTTGGATAAAGGGTAGAAATATGAATGTGGACTTTCTAATTTGTAAAAATTTAAAGATTGAGTGCATATTAGGAATGCCATTTCTGAAGGAAAATAAAGTCGTGTTGAAATTCGGCAAAAAAGAATCCGTTGAGTTTGAGTTAACAGATCAAAACAAGCTTGGATCACACCGTATCAGGATAACGACGGAGCAGCCGGTCGTACACCGTTATACACCTTGGAGTTACATGTAAGTCTAGAGTCGTCGAAAATTATTGTGGCATGCTGGGCGCGCTCCCTTGAAGAATTTGCCCCCATAAAAAGAATTATTTTAAAAAATATAGCCCCCGTTTTTGAAGAAAAAATGAAAACGATTTTTATAAACCTTTTTTATTTATACGTTTAAGTCTTGATAATTGCACTATCTCACACTCATGACCCTTTTTACTTTAGCTTTATTATTGGACAGTATTTTAACCATTTCTACTTCTGAGCGATAAAAGAGAACATTTTTATTTTTTTTTTACATTATTGTCGAAATCTTTTGCAGACATTACTTTATCACCAATATAGAATTTATATTTAGAACAATGAATGAGTGAATGTCTATCCATCCTTTTTAGATATGAAGGATCAATAAAAGAGTTTAAATTACTATTATTTAGATTATCCGACATAATTTCTATATTTTCATCCATAATTGTTTTTCATTTTCTACATTATTATTATTTGGATTCTCCAGGACAGCATTAAAACCGAGGACATTTAAGAACAATCGAAAGAAGATTTCTTTGTGGCACAATGTTCTGTCTTATTGTACATAAATAAGATTTTAGTTAAAAACTTCAACCAAACGTTATTCTTCTCATGACTTTGCTCCTTATCATCCACATCAAACACTGACCTCTGTAGATATCTAGTCAGTGTTAGGTTAAATCTCTCAATCTGCCCATTAGATTGAGAGTGGCGAGGCCTGGAGTGTTTTACGATAATTTTAAACTCTTCTGCAAGGCTATCCATCTCTGAGTTACAGAACTCCTTGCCGTTGCCGCATTGTATTATCTTGGGTGATCGGTGTGTCTACAAAATAGATGTTCTAAATTTCTGACTACTTCCTTTCCAGTATTCTTACGTAAATTAAATGCACAGCTAAATTTTGAATACACGTCAATGATGGTAAGAATCCAAGCAAACCCATCATTGACCTCCTTGTAACAGGTCATGTCAATGAAATCGATCATCAATCGCTCCATCGGGGCTTGTACAGTAATAAGCACTTGTTTATCCTTTGTTTTGAGTGGCTGTGACTGGGCACAGCGCAAACACTCAGAAACAACCTGACGAATAAGAGCCCGAGGAAATTTGAAGTAAACTTCATTGCAAAAAGCCCCAAACTTATTGCACCCATGTCCTCTGCATGGAATGCTCTTTTATGGTTACCCGTCTCATTTTTTGGGTAAAGGTTGTTACCAATGAGAATAAAATTATTAGACTTTTTTTTAAGTCGTTTTTTCTCATTGCCGTGCTCGTTCCCGAGAAACAACGGTTTTATTTAAATTTAGTTCTCCTTGTTTCTCCATGAGGGGTAAAAAAAAATTTTTAAAGGAATATTAAAAAAACAAAATATTACCGGTTTTTCCGGGTTAAGAGATCCACCCCAAAAGTCAAATTTTTCGTTTTTAAAAAAAAAATTTTATACTTCTCATAAGAGATCCACCCACCGACCAAATTAAAAAAAAACAAATAAACATTTAAAAAATTGTCTAATCTCCAAATAAATTAGAAAATCTATTCATTCGTCTTCAATATCATTACAAATAGGACATCTTAAAGTTTATTTAATTAATCTAGAACAGGGGTGAGCAACCTTTTTAATCAAAGGGCCAATTTTAATTTTTCGGAGACGGGCCACTCAAAAAAAATATTTACAACGATGTGAACCCAACTGTAGCAATGGATGTTTCTGATGTATTTGAAGGTGATGGGATTATATAAGTTTGGTTTAGAGTATTTCATTTTCAATTTTGCATTCTTTCTCTTATGCGTTTGTACTTATTTTAAAAACAAATTAAATTTCAAAAATGCTCGGCGGGCCACTTGTGATCCGCGGGCCCCGGGCTGCTCATACCTGATCTAGAAGAAAAAAGGTTTATTAAAAAACCCTTCTGTATCACACAATCAAAAGGTCTTTTAAGCCATTTCAAGAGGTATTTATTTTAAAACCTCTGCACTTGCGTTAAAAATATATTCAAAACTCGGTTTACGCCTATAACACTTATTTTTAAATTCTTTAGGTTCGTTTGTAAGCCATTCCTGCCAGTTTTCTTTGAGGGTGTAAGTTTTTTTATAAGGATAAATTTTATAAAAAAATTTAAAATAATTTATATCACCGTAAGAGATCCACCCTTTTAGAGACCCATGGTCTCTTACATGGGTGGATCTCTTAACCCGGAAAAACCGGTATGTGGTATAGGTATACCACATCCTGCCTCCTCATAGATCCTCTCCTTTCTTAAGCCGTAGTGCTGATATAGTCTGCCTTTTTCGTGTCATTAATGTGGATCCAATCCTTAAGTCCTAATATTTTTATCCATTGACCCTTTTTATTTATTTGGTTTATTTCATAAGGTTCCATGAACTGAGCATCTAATTTTCCAGCCTTGAAATCTTAAATATAAATTTTGTTTCCTATATTTATTTCTGGATTATCTGGCCTTTGTATTTGCATATCTTTAATTGCTTTAGCTTATTCAATAGCTCTGTTGCTTAAATCAAAATAGTTAACTTTAAATACTTGTTCATAAGGGGATGTATTTAATGTCCTTTTATGATTTATATTTAACCTTTTGTAAATATCCAAGGTAAATGTTTGTAGGTCTCTTCCCGTATTACATCTCATTACTTCCGCTACTAAACTGTTATATCTCTTTAAAACTCCATTGCTCTGAGGATAAAAGTGGCGTATTAACCAACTTAGCCCCTATTTCATCGATTTCTGCTTTAAATAGCCTACCTGTATATTGGGTTTGATTATCTGCAATGATTACTTGTGGTGCTCCAAATTAAGTTATCCAATGTCTCAACCATTTTAAAACAGTCTTCTCTCTAATATCAGTCATAAGGTGTACTTCAGTAAATCGTGTTCCTACAGTTTGTTCAAAAAGTAATGCAACTCAAAAAACTCATAAAAAAATTTGTTACAAAATATTTTAAAAGCCTTTTTAAACCTTTTTTACAGTTTAAAAATGAATGATTTTCGTGAATTTAGACATAGATGCCGAAAGTATTGATTTTTAATTAAAAATTAAATTAATTGTTCAAAAAGTAATGCAACTTTTTTATTCGTATTCAGTATGACCTCCATTAGCTCTATAAACAGCAAAAAAACACGATCATTGAATCCCATACACAACTTATTACATGTTTCTTTTGATATAGATTCCTATGCAACACTTTTATTAGCTTCGTGTTCTTCTTTATTTTTTGGTTTAAAAGGTCTAATAATATCCTTGACAGTGCCCATGCAGCTTCTATTGGGTTTATATCAAGTGATTGAGGATACCAGGAGAGCACAGGAACCTGCTCATCTTATGAATAAGCTTTTACAAGCTTTGAAGTGTGCTTTGGATCATTATCTTGTTAAAAAATAAAGGCATCCAGGCCCATAAGCTCTGCCGATTCCTGGAGATTGTTCGCTAATATATTCACATATAGCGTTGCGTCAATTATTTCTTCAATAAACACCATTTTCCCAACTCCATGGTATGAGATACATACCCACACCATCACAAGCCCCCCTTCGAATTGCAGTGTCGGCGTGATATTTCTCGGAAAGAGGCATGTACCGGGCTGTCTCAACACGCTAACCTTTCCATAGGATTGTGGCATCTTAAATTTGCTTTTTAATGAAAAGATTATGGATTTTATATCCTCATCTGACAATTTTAGCATTTCAGCAGATTTTTCGTTTCTTAGCTGCATGTGCTTTTTTGTCAGGAGTGGTTTCTTTACAGAAGAATAAGCCAAGATATTGTGTTCATCAAGTGTATTTTTTACAGCAGTATAAGATATATCCTTTCCTGTCTTGTTCGAAAGCTGCACAGCACATTTGCGCAGAGAAGTTTTTGAATTTTTAATTAATTTTTTTTCTATAGCTGCCAAATCGTCTTTTTCAACAGCTTTAAAACGCCTAATTTATTGTAAATATTTAAGAGCACCACGCTCTTTGTATCTAGAAATAGTCTTATCAACTGTACTTGTGTAGACACTAAGTTTTTCAGAAATTTCAACCTGGGTATAATCTTCTTCATAGAGCATGATTATTTAAGACTTGGTGAATTAAGAAAGAGTCGTGTTTAGGGGCTATACATTGATAAAAGAAAAACGTTTTTTGGAGGGACTTTATTGAGGGAAATCTTGTTTTGTAAAAAAGTTGCATTACTTTTTGAACAAAAAAATAAAAAATACCTGAAAAGGATATAATTTAAGGTGTTTAATAAAAAACTATTCCGATAATATTCTTTATAATATCTCAATGTAATTTTAAAATACTTTTATTGTCTTTTTCAATTCGTTTTTTCTTTAAAAATCCGAGTTGCATTACTTTTTGAACAAACTGTATGTCTGTAATGGTTAAATAATATCCTTAAGTGTTTGGTAATTCATGTTTGTATTTATCTAAATCAAAGGGCCCAAAAATATTCATAGAAATCCTTTCGAAAGGGTTGCATTTCTTAAGGCAACACCTTCCCCTCTCTTCACAATTTTTTAATTTAATGTTAACCATTTATTAACTAAGTGTACAATCCCTACATCCCCCCTCAAGATGGGTAGTCTCACCATTAAAACCTTCACCATTTCCTCCTACTCCTTTCAAATCATAATGTCTTTTCTTAATATTCTCCGTCCCGTAGTCTCACAATATAAGAATCATTACCGCACCTTGCCATTACTTTACCAAACTTAATAAATCGTCCTTTATCCATTTTGCCTCTGGTACCCAAGTTTTCTCCCCTAGCAACTCTAACCATCTGCCCTTCACTGAACGTTTCTCGGAATCTTCTTAAAAATTTACCTGCATAGTTCCCGTTCTCATCATTCTCAATAATAACCTCTCCTGGCTGATCTCTCCAAGCTTCCATCGGTGTGCATTTTATCACTGTATGTAACGATCTATTATATCCTTTAATTGCCTTACAAATCTTCTCATCCAAAGAACCCACCGTCTGTTTCACCACCGCTTCTCTTATTGTTCTTATACACCTTTCAATTCACATTACTCCTATGTGCCTCAAATCCTACTTTCCTATGTTTAATGTTATTTGCTGAGCACCAATTTTTAAACTCTTTATTAACGAACTCTTTACCATTATCAGTCATATATTCTTCCGGAAAACCATCCTCGCGTATCCATTCCTCTAACACCTTTAAAATCTCACTACTCTCTTTCAATCTCAATCTCGAACCCCACAACCTTCTTGTAAAATAATCAATTCCAATTAACACATATCTATTCTCACCACCTATATCCATCAAATCTAAAACAACCTTCTCCAATTTTCTTATTGTTACCACAAAGCCACAACCACTAGTAGTCTTTCTATTATTAATACTACATATCTCACAATCTTTTAGTACCCTGTTGATGTGATCTTTCGTATCTGGCCAATACCATTTGCTTAATGTTATAGTAATCCACTATTTGTCCCTTTCTAACAACTCTTTCACCCTGCTTTGTAATTATAGAACATTCCTAACCAGTCCAGTATTTTATTTTATCTTCCGACTTTGCCAATACTTCTGGATATTTCTCAATTAAACCTTGTAACTTATTTTCACTCTTGACTCTCTTATTAACATTTTCACTTACTTTAGTTGCTATTTCCTTATTCTCTGCACCGTTATTACCTTTACTCGTAACTTGTTTTTCATTTTTATCAACTCTAACTGTCTTAATACTTCGATTATCACATTCTCTATTACTAAATCCTTCTCTACACCAGGTATGAGCAACCCGGGGCTCGCCAAGCATTTTTGAAATTACATTTGTTTTTTAAGTAAGTAAAACGCATAAGTGAAAGAGTGCAAACATTAAAATACAATGCTTAAAACCAAACTTATATAATCTTATCACCAGAGACCCGATAAAACATGGAACCACATATTTTTTGAAAACCTCATATTTTTGTCTTGAAAAATTTAGAATTTTGTTAAATAATTTTTTTTGACACATATAATTTTGCAGTTAAAAATGTATAACAATATTTTACATATAGTTTTTATATATTTACATACTTACATAACCTTTTAAGCTTCCACCATTTGATGATATTAATCTAATGTGCATCGACTTCTAAAAAAAAATATATTGAACAATAATCTCTTTAACAACCAAAACCCGATTATAAAATGTCACGAGCCGGGCGCGCACGCCGAGCCCAGCCCGCACATGTCGAATCCTGGCGCGGACTTTTTTTTTCGAAAAAGCAGGGGTTAAATTCGAGCCTGTTTTATAAGTTCAAATCTTTATATGAAAATTTATAAATTTGTAAAATAAATACTTAAAATTTTAATAAAAACAGATTTTTTAATTATACAAAAACTATTTGTTAAAAAGTCATTTAAAGTAAACATTGATATACAAAAGGAATATAAAAAGCAACATAGTTTAGAATTGTTTTTAATTAAGAATGAAGATGGTTATTTCGATTTAGAATTAAAGTATATATTAAATTTAGACTGTAATTAACTTGATAATTTTTTTTCTTGAGATTTTTTTTTAAAGACATTAGACATTCTTACAACTTCTTCTTTGCCATTTAGATCTATTAACAGGCGGTCTTCAGAAAGGATTTTGAGAACTAATGAATGAAGATGAAAAAAGGAATCAAATTTTGAACGCTTATTATTTTGATTGGCATCGAAGTCTTTTTTGAGATAAACATAATCACCTACTTTAAAATCATAAATTGAGTTATGGACTGCTTTCTTGTCCATTCTAGCTAGATACTTTTTTCTATGAACATCAAAAACTTCAATACTCTTATCTGCTTCATTTTCTTCTGCCAATATTTCATCAGAGTTTTCATTTTCAGTATATTCATTAGGAGAAAGCACAGTATTAAACCCTTTTCGTTTAAAAAAAAGTTCGAAGGGAGATTTATTTGTTGCCGAATGTATGGCAGTGTTATAATCATATAAAACCTTTTCAACATATTTCATCCAGCATGCTTCCTTAACATCATCCCCGTTTGCATTAATCTGCTTAGCAATCGATCTGGTAATCGATTGATTAAGCCTTTCAACCTGGCCTTGTGTCTGTGGGTGTCTTACCCTTCCATGTATCAACTTTATATTGAATTTTAGACAAAGGCTTTTTATTTCGGAATTGGTAAATTCCTTTTCATTATCGGATTGAAGGATTACCGGTGGTCCAAAAGTATAAAAAAGAGATTCTAATGCGGAACAAACATCTGTAGAAGATTTGCTTTTTAGAGGATATGCTCGAGCGAATTTTGAAAACACATCCACAACCGTCAAAATCCAGCAATAACCTTCATTCGCAGTCTTGTAAGCCTTAAGATCAATTAAATCGATCATAATATGCTCGAAACAGAAGCTGGCAGTTACATGTTTAAATGCCTCCTTCTGTTTCAATGGCTGAGCAGTTTTGCAAACATCGCAGTTTGCAACTACCTCTCTCACAATAGTTCTTGGTATAGTGAAAAAAAAATCTTTGCACAACCCATACATCCTATTATGACCGTAATGCCTATCATTATGAAGTTTTTCAACTTCTAATCTCATACTCTCTACCTGGGTTAGGTAAAACACTTTTTTGTGCAAACCATTTTCCACTTTAAGATAAAGAGCGTCATCGATTACAATAAAATTATCGGCTTTCTTACGTAGCCTCATGACTTGAAACCTATTCAGCTCACACACCAGCCTCTCTCCTTTTAATATAGTTAAAATTCTTCTATACTCCTCTTCGTCAGAAATATTTTAACCATTAAGGGTAAAATTTTTAAAATTATATTTAAGGTATCATGATAAGAAAAGTGCACGTAAAATATTTTGTAAAAACCTTTTAATACGAACCATAAATATGTGGGAAGTCTCTTTTATTTTAAAATTGAACACAAATTCTTAAAAAACATTTATCGTGTTTACAAGCTGGGTAGTCCAGTGGTACAAACTATAGTTCCCAAAACGAACTTTGAGGGTTCGAGACTGACTGGAGGCACTTTTTAAAAAGGGGTGCGGAAACATAAAAAATGTAAAAATATAATCGGTGGTCCGCGCCAGGATTCGACATGTGCGGGCTGGGCTCGGCGTGCGCGCCCGGCTCGCGACATTTTATTTTTAAAATAGTTTTAATAAAGATGTAAAACCTTAAACAGTGTTTTTAGAGAAAAAAAATTTATTGAAATTTTAATCGCAATTTTTATAGTACAGGCAACTCTCCCTATTACGCGGTCTTTTAATTACGATTTCTCTATATTACGCGGTTGTGATTTGCGACACTTTTTTTTATTACGCGTCTCCATATAACGCAGTATCAACTAAATTTTTTAAAAGTACTGTGTTGGTATTTGTTGAAAGATTCGAAAGACTTTGTGAAACATAGATTGCAGAATTCTAAGTGTTGAACCAGCCAAATTTTAGGTTCAAAGTATAATTTCAAAGCCCACAAAAAATTTAGAAAACATAAACATTAAGCTTTTTACAGCACTAATTAACGTTTAACATAAGCTACTTAATTGCTAAATATTTATTATTTTGTTTATCGAACCTTAAAATGTTATTTTTTGTATCTGCTGCCAATTAAAAATCTTTAAAAAAAATAAATATGTGAAATAAGTTACAAGTAAGATAAAAAGTGTCAAAGTAGACCACCAATGCTTTTATTAATCTATTTAACTATTTTTTACGTTTTTTTACAATCAAAAATACAATTTTTTCAGATTGTTCCCAAATTTTTCTGTCTCCATATAGCGCGGTACAATTTGTGTTTTTTCTATTTGACTCCGACTTCCAATTGCGCGGTTCCCATATTGCGCAAGAACGGATTCCATATTACGCGGTAGATTTAAAACGTATACAAACTTAAACTGCGGACAAACTTATAACGCGGTTCCCATTTTACGCGGAACGATCAACCGCGTAATAGGGAGAGTTGCCTGTAGAACATAAATTTTATGTTTTATAAGTAGATGAACTAATTTTAAGCATTAAAAAACATATAAAAATTCGAATTTTTGCAATGTAATTTTTTTTACAAAACCATCGGCGGGCCGGATAAAAACCTCATACGGGCCGTAGTTTGCCCATCCCTGATTTAAACCGTTCACAAGTTTCACAATTATTGACGTAGGATGTTATAATCGATGTTGGAATGCCATAATATTTTTGATGGACAATGTTTACCAACTTATTTATCCCAAGGTGGACAGGCAGATGTTCTTTAGCAAAAATTATCTCAATTAAACTTGTTCCAAAAGGGAATGACTCTAATAAAAAAATCTATCTCTGTTGCACAATAACCATTTATAATATAAAAATCATTGGCCTTGTTCATAAATGTCTTCTTTTGTTCTCTAGTAAGATCTAAAGGATTATTTTTGTCATTTATATATGCAATTATATTATTTTTTCTTCAAGATAATCTATTTTACTTTGTTCTAACTTAGATACAGGGTTTTCCACTCTTTTTTGACTTTGTCGCTTTTGATTTTGACACATTTACAAATTGAAAAAAAATCAACTCCTAAATAACTAAGTTTTGTAAATACAACATTAAAACAACTTGTT
>KB908944.1:88143-99729 GCA_000383075.1 Nosema bombycis CQ1 | reverse complement strand
AAAAATTAGAGCAACAACTTTTAAATGAATCCTAGAAATTAAATTCGCAAACGCTTTTCGAATAAATAAAGTTTATGTATTTAAAAGTCTACTTATCTTATTTACATCTCTTTAATCTTTTATTTTTATCCATTTAAAAAATAAATTAAATTCAAAAAACACTCGGCGGGCCACTCGTGGCCCGCGTTGCCCACCCCTGCTCTAAGCTATATAAGCAGTCTGGGATAGGACCCCCAATTTATGGTCGAAAACAATAAACCATTTGACATGGCGACAGCGATGAAAATCGTTTCAGCCCATAATGGAGATGAAAAGGAAGACATTTGTACGTGGATAAGAGACTTGTTATTGGTAGCTGAGGTGAATGGCTGGACGGACAACGATATTATGAGAGTAGCTATTTCATCTCTACAGGGGAAGGTTGAGCTTGGTCGGCCCAGATCTTGAAGGGTAAGATGACGGAAATGACTTTAGAGATACTTCTGGTTTTCTTGAAAAAAAGATTCTCTTCTGCTACTGCTGGAGACATTTCTATAACTAGTTTTTGTGCGTTAGGAGTCGCGATGTCGCGCGAAGAATTTTCGAATATGTTTTGACAAGCCACAACTATTTGTGAAAGGAAGGTTATTACACCCAATGCTTTGGCGTAGATGGTAGATCATAAAGCACCCGCTGAAATTGGAGCTCTTCTTTATCAAACTTCTAAGTCCGTTACCACTTGGGAGCAATTCGTTCAAGTCGCCGAAGAATTAGCCCCTATTGCTTACAGAGACAAAATTTTGGCCAGGGTTGAAAGTCATGTGAAGAGGGAGTTTAGAAGAGCTGAACAAACACGTGGTGGTAGTCGAGGTCAACATTTTAGACAGCAATATTTTTCTCAAGAAAGAAGGAATTTTAATGGAGCTCCACCTCGGAATCAAGGACAAGGTAAATTTTATTGCCAATTACATGGATTCGGGTCACATAAAACTAGTCAATGTGACCTGGTTACAGAGATGGTTAAAAAAGAGAAGGTTAGATTGGGCGTAAGAGCGGTGGAGTCAGGTGCCGTTGAAGAAAAAGAAGACAATGCTAGTATGGAAGTCCAAAATAAAAACGTTATTTATTATTTTACAAGATTAGGTGCGACAAAGAATCCATTTTTTATTAAAGGAGAAATAGGTGGGAGGACAAGAACCATTCTCCTTGACACAGGAGCCGATGTGTCATTGGTAGACGTTAAAGACCTGCGAGGACAGACAGGCATTTTAAGCCCCTACGACGGAGAGTAAAGTCAGTGAGTGGGGAGTCGTTTAAGATTAAAGGAAAATCAAGTAGTCTTGAAATAAGGATCGGAAAGAATGTTATTAAATTCTTACCGTTAGTCATGGAAGAGTGTGAGCATGTAATTTAGGGGCAGATGTCATTTTTAAATCACCAGAGATATTGATAAAAATACTGAAACGTCCTACGCCGCTTAGTCATGCGGAGGAATCCATAAAAGTTGTTACTGAAAACGGGTTAAACGAAGAATTTAGAGATATGTTTAAGACAGAGATTGGAGAATTAAATCTATGTACGAGTGGCACCCACAATATTGAAACTGGAGAAGCGAGACCAATTTGCCAGAGGAATGGCCGTATTCCTATCGCCCAAGAATCAGATATCGAGTCCGAAATTAAAAAAACCTGCGCCTAGGAATTATACGGGATAGTCATAGCCCTTGGTCAAGCCGAATTACGATGGTTCCAAAACCGGATGGGTCCTGGAGGATGTGTGTCGATTACAGGGCTCTAAATTCCGTGACGACTAGGGATAGCTATATGTCCCCTAGAATCGATGAAGTATATGACTCTTTGGCCGAAGCAAAATATTTTTCTGTACTAGACGCGACCTCGGGATACTATCAGATCGCTATGGAAGAAAGAGACAAGAATAAGACTGCATTTTTATTTAAAGGTCGGTTATATGAATTTAATTGAATGCCATTTGGCCTTTGTAATGCCCCAGCAACTTTTCAACGGGCTATGGATGGAATCTTTAAAAAAGAGAATAGAAAGTTTGTAATTCCTTATTTAGACGATATTATTGTTTATTCGAAGACTTTGGAAGATCACTAAAAACATCTAAGAATTGTATTAGGGAAATTGAAAGCCGTAAAATATCACTGAACGAAGCAAAATGTAAGTTTTTTAGAACAAAATTGAAGATACTGGGAAATGTTATATCAGAAGGTACTATCGAAGCCGATCCGGAACGTATAGAAAAGTTACTATGTTATCCGATACCGACAAATCTAAAAGAATTGAGGCCATTTTTATGAACTGTAAACTACGAGAGAGATTATATTGAGAATTTATCTAGCCTCACAGCATCGTTGTACGAGTTATTAAAAGAAGAAAAGAAGTCTTCCTCTAGATCGATTGAGCTTAATAAGGAGCAGGTACAAGTTTTTAAGAAATTAATAAAGGTAGTGGCGGAATCGACAATAAGAGCCCAACCCAGATTTAGTAGAGAATTTATTTTAACAACGGATGCCTCGGATATAGGTATAGCAGCCATTTTATCACAAAAAGACGATTATGGTAGAAAAAGATGATTTCAACGTTTAGCAGAAGGTTAGAGCCTGCAGAAAAAAATTATACTGTGACAGAAAAAGAACTGCTTGGGGTCGTTAAAGGAGTAGACCATTTTAACCATTATTTGCTGGGTAAACCGTTCACGTCGAGAACAGATCACAAGGCTTTGACATTTCTATGGACTGCTAAACATACAAAGGGCAGATTAATACGCTGGGCCCTGGAACTTTCAGAATATGTATTTAAGATTGAATATGTTAAGGGCGAAGAAAACCCCGCCGATGGCCTTTCTAGAATCAAGACGAAGGCAGAAGTGAGAAGTATGACGGAGACATCAATGAGTCAGGAAACGATTAAGGAGATTTTACATGTGTATCATAAGATGTCGGGACATGGGTCTCCAAATACAATGAAATTTATGTTAAAACAGGCATATAGTTGGAAAGGAATGTACAGGGATGTTGATGAATTTTGCAGCCGATGTTTAATTTGCCTAAAAGCAGGTAATGAGAGAGTGAATACGAAGAACAGAGTTATTACAACACACCAGGACAATGAGCTATGGGAGGTAGATCTGATCGGTCGTCTCCAATCTGATGGTAAGAACATGTTTATTCTTGTTGCCATTGATCACTTTTCAAAACGGTCAGACACCGATAATTCCCAATAAGACGTCGACGGAAATAAAAAAGGCGATAGAAGAAATAATAATTGCCAAGCATGGAATTCCCCAGAGGATTATGTCTGATATGGGCCTCGAATGTAATAATAAGGAAGTTTTAAGCCTACAGTAAAAATATTTATTTAAGTGGGTGTTTGCGTCACCATACCATCACCAGACGACAGGCACCGTAGAAACGAGCATATAGACTCTGTTTAACATATTAAAGCAGTGGTTCCCAACCTTTTTAAGTCGGCGCCCCGCTTTTAAGATTTAAAAATTGCTATGCCCCACGTCCATATTTTTTTTAAAAAAAAAATTTGGTCATGTATAAAACGTTTTATATTTTTGAAAATGACAAAAAAGACGAGTTAAATAAAATTAAAAAATAAATGTTTAAATCAAACAAAATTTATTAATGAGAATTTTGTGCTCGGTGATTGGCACATAACGACGCTGTGTCGGGTTCTATATTAGTAAGTTTTAATCTTAAGTCTCCGCGTTGTGTAATGTCAAGACGGTTTATTTTTTTATTTAAAATATCGTTTACCGCACTAAATCCCCATTCAGCTAAATAGGAAGAAGGGAAAGGTAACAAAATTTTTCTTGCAATTTCTGTAGCCCTCGGATACTTAGATTTAGTCTCGTCATAAATCCACGTCATTGCACCTTTAATTTTAAACAGAGTTTTTATTGATTCGTCGTTCTGGAATTCTGTTATTTCTTCTTGAATTTGAATATCAGAAATTTCTGCTACATCTATTAAAAGAGGCTGCATCATCCACATTGGAAAGTTTATTTTTTTTAAATCAGAGAACCGTTCTTTAAAATCCGAAATTAAATTTTTTAGATGATTAAAAATTTCTAAATGAACAGCCTCGGATATCTCACACTCTTTTAACCACTTAAATTGTCCAAAATTTCTGTCATTAAAGCTTTTAAGACACAGCTCTATATTGATAATGAATCAAAAAATTTTTGTTTTAACATCTACAAGAGTTTTATTTGACCCTTTGAGCTGCTAATTTAATACGTTTAGCTTTTCAAAGATATCCTCCAAGTAACTAATGAAAGCTTTTCCGTCTATTGATGGTAATACCTTCATTTCTTGAGTATCTTTCAAAAATTCCTCCAAAGAATTAAACAATTCCAAAAATCTTCGCAAACAATTTCCTTTGGGCAACCATCTCACTTCAGTATGGAGTAAGAGATGTACATAGTCCTCATTTTGCTTTTTATAGATAATTTAAACAGACGTTCAGACTTAGCCTTGGCCTTAATGGAATTTACACATTTAATCACTGCATTAAGAATTTCATTTATAACAGGAGATAGTTTTTTGGCGACTAAATTTTGTTTATGAATTTCACAATGTATCAAAAGCATGTCTGGATTTTCATCTTTTATCAGTTTCAGGCAGCCATTCCTCTTCCCCATCATATTTGGTGCGCCATCGGCTGCACAAGATGTTATGTTCTTCATAGGTATTTTATTTAAATCTAAATAGTTTTTAAGTATATTAAAAATATCTCTAGCAGTAGTTGACTCTTCTAACTTTAAACAGAATAAAAACTCTTCCACAAACTCATCCTTATCAATATATCTTACATATGATATCAACACAGCCATGCCATCTCTAATTAATGATTCATCCAGTTGTATTAAAAATTTATTGTTTCTAAGCTTCATTATAAGATGATTTTCCACATCTTGACCCATCTCATCTATTCTCCTGCTCACAGTATTATTGCTAAGAGGAAGCAATTCTAAGTCTTCATATCCTTTTTCCAAAACAGTTTTTAAGTAAATTAAAAGTGCGGGTTTAATTATCTTTTCTCCAGCTATATGATCTTTTCCATTCTTAGCTATCAATAAAGATATAAGATAGCTAGCCTCTTGAATACGACAATTTGTTAAAATTTTAGATTTAAAAATGGAAGTGATTGTGGTTCTGTTTTTTAAATTATCTCTTAACACGTTAAGGACGGCGCCCTTTTTGGGTGTACTTTTCGTCTGGCGGCGAATTTTATTTATTTTTCTAACCTCTACAGAGAAAAAAAAATTAAACAAACATTTTAAGGATGAAACCTCGTTTATTCTCCTATAATGAGTTATTTGTGCTCTATAAGTCCGTTATTAATTTTTTTTATTAAATATCTTGTATTGCGTTTTTCTATTTTCATTTCTTTATTTCTTAAAGACGCGTAACTGAGTAATTTGATGTTAAGCTTGATTTTTTTTTTACATAAAACGTTTTATTTTTAATTGAAAAGGTCAAAATATTCATCATATTTGAAAATAAAGTCAAAAATCGTACTTTTTTTCTCCAAATGATCTGGAAATTACTTAAAGTGTGTACCACCGGTGGTACACGCCGCCAGACGGGAAAGTTTAGTGTGTACCACCGGTGGTACACGCCGTCCTTAACGTGTTAAAGTAACAAAATAACTTAAATCGGCATTAACAAGTTCCTCACGTTTAGCTTTCAAATGTGCTTTTAAGCGGCCTAATTTCATCGATTCATTTGTTAAACATTGCCTACATATAAGACAAAAAGGTATTTTATTATCATTTGGTGCTTCAATGAAGCCATATTTAAGAAATTCGCTGGAGTAATGTCGGACTTTTTTCGAAGGATTGTGACTCATTTTTATGGGTGAAAATTTTTCAAAAAAAAGTAGAAAAACATCTATAAAAAATGTATGCTCTTGAAGTTAATAAATTTTAACACAAGTATAATTGAAGTCTTAATCTTTACTTATTATAAACATGTTTATAAGTTATTGCCAATCAAAATAAACAAGTATTTAAACATCAATGTTGTTTTTTTTTGGTAAATTACAGCAAAAAAATCAATTATGTACTAAATACAAACTAAAAATTAACAGCCTGCTCATTTTTGTATCAATTTTAAAATTTTTTACGAAATTATAAAAATAAATACCGACTTTAAAACCGATTTTTCAAAAATATAATTCATACAACATATAATAACCAAACACATAGGCCAAAATAAGTCAATAAAAGCAAACGAGTTTCGATAAAAAAATTGTTTATACAGTTTTTTTTAAGTAATTTGAATCGACTTAAGTGTAATACAAAAAATAATAATTAACAATTTTACCTATCTTTCGTCATCAAAATATTAAGCCAACAATCATAAAAAGCATAATTTCGATTTTTTAACGAAAACCATAACTTTTTTTTGCATACCACAATCCACCCTTGACATATGGTGCCCTGTTGCAAGGGGCATTATTTTTTTGTCAAATCTCAAATTGCCCCCTCCATTTGCCAAATTGCCCCACGTTGGGAATAACTGCTCTATAATATCGAACATATAAATCATCATGAATAGAAAAAATGGTGATTTTTCTAAGAATCCTATATAAAGGTATTAATAAGGTAAACGGTCTGTTGCCATTTATTTTTTAAAATAGTAAAATATATAATTTAAGCGTTCGAGCTCTAATAACTTTTTATTTTCTGCCTAGAAAAAAAATTATTTTTGCTTTTTTAATTAAAAATATAAAAAAAGTATCTATTTTACAAGTACGAGAGCTTTAATTTTACAAAAACAATACAAATTTGATCGGTAAATCATTTTATAATTAATAGTTTTCTTAATCAGGTGCTCTATCTCATTAAAAATCGAAATATAAGAATAAAAACACTTAGAGCTAATAAAAACGTTAGAAATTTTCTAAAAATAACGAAAATTGTTTTTTAGACCATTATAAACATAAAATTTTGTCTTTCGCATATGTATAACTAATTTAAAAATTCTTTTTTAAAAAAAATAAAATTTTTAAATTTTTTTTTGCTATAAAGCAAAATCATTTACAAGTTTAAACATACAAAATATTTAATATAGTTAAATAATATAGATTTTATATATTTTTATGTCAAATAATACTTGTTTTAGGTCGTTAAAAAATATTTTAATTTTTAATTTAAAAAGTGTTTTATGAAAAGTTTCACAATGATACAGTTCAATAAATACATGATTGTATGTTGTTAAATCATTAAAAGATACTCAAATCGTTATCATCCTGAGTACACCCAGACCTCGTATTGCGTCTCCTCACTTTGCGTCTTTTCGTAATGAATCGCTTCATAATTTAGTACCAGGCCTCGTATTGCGTCTCATCGTACCCTCGTAATGCGTCGCTTCGACTCAAATTAATTAAAATTGGCTTTAAAAAATTATAATTTGATTGTGATCGTTTGACTTAACTGCATATTTTTTGCTTTTAAAATAAAATATATCTCATATAACAGCCTTTTGTCTCATTTTTAGACTACTTGGCAATTACCAGCTACAACTCAAAGATAAAAAAAACACATTTTTTTCTCACTGATTTAAAAACCCTTAGCTAGCTTTATTGCCCTAAATGTATGAGAAGTTAAACACTTGTATATCATACAATCTAAAAATACTCTTTGCATCAAGATTCATAAGAATTATTCGATTTTTTTACATTTCGGATTTAAACATAAGTAAAATATTATTCAAGCACATATAATGTATTATTCTTATATTTTTACGTATTCTAGTTTAAAATAAACTGTTTACCATTCATCGGTACTATTTGTTAATAAACAAAAAAAAAACGAGATAAAAGCCACCATAATATTGCATTAACAAAAAAACCTTTATTTGTAAGATGCGTACTTAAGTTTCTATTAAAAACATATTTATATATTAATCTCATCATTAAATATTTATTTTTTAGCTGGTAATTTTTTTCCTACTGTCTTTGTCAAAAAAAATTGGAACGCATCTCCGACTTTGTCCGTGTTTTGAACGTAAATCGAGATTCACTTTGCGTCGTTTCGCATTGCGTCGCGTTTTTAGGAACCAATTAGAGACGCAATACGAGGTCTGGGTGTATTTATAGTGGGGCTTGAAAAATATGCAGTGTATGTTACAAAAAGAAATTTTTATATAAATAAATGAATTGTCACAACAAATTATTTAAAAGTACTAAAACCAAAGTATTTAAATATATTTTTTGTGTTAATTTAGAATTTTTCGCTATGTTCTTAACTTGTAAAACATGGGTTAAAAAATATGCACAACGAATGTTACATACTGTATTACTAAAAAAATACTTAACACGTTGACTGCCATGTCACCCATATATGGGTGACAGAAAATTTCTTGAACAGGCCAGCGTCACCCACTTTGCATGGGTATATTTTTAAAATACAGGAAGGGGTAAAAAAAATGTTAAACTGAAAATTTAATTGGCAGAAACAGTTTTTTCGTTTTTTTCATATATTCTTTATACTTTTTTAGGGCAATTAAGTTGTAAATTTTATTGCTTGCGTAACACAATCGTTTAAGTTATAATTTTATTAACAAAAAAACCATAAAGTAATAATTTAAAAGGTTTAATTTTGTTCCTTATAGCATTTTATACATCTATTTAACAAAATAAAACTAAGTACTAATTATCCGTTTTAAGGGTTATTTTTAAACAGTGGGTGACGCTGGCCTGAACGAGAAATTTTTAAAAATGACCCTGGCAGTCAACGTGTTAAAGGCCTGTATTATCAAAAAATGAGTTAGTGATCTTATTTTTTCTTATTAACAACAAAAAATCAATTTTTTCATTTTCGACAAAAATGACCAAAAAACGAAAAGTGTGTCACCTGACTCTACCAAGTTTGTCAAAAGTGACACGCGTGCCATTGTTTTGCCATCACCGCTATAGGGATAACTCTTTTAAGCCATATATCTGTCTTTTCTGATTATTTCTGTCTCAATTCTAGAATGTTTTTTAAGTTTTCCCTTCTACATACCTTTTTATCCTTCGTTTGAATTGTCTCCATGTTATTTTAAAAAATTTTTCTTCATTGTTTACCAATAAATCTGTGGTTTTTTCGTCACTGTTGCAAAGAAGAAACTCCATCTTATCATTATTTAACAAAATATTTCTTGCTTTGAAATATGTCTCAAACTTCAAGCAGTCTACTGGTGCATGTTCTAATCTAAATACTATGAGTTTCGTACTCTTTATCGTGCCCGCGTCGGGTGCCATGTTGAGAATAGTTAACATAAGGGTACTTTATTAATTTTAATGGCTTATATAGTCTAGGGGTAACAACATTTAACTCACATTAACTTTTTTTACAAAGCATTTGCAAATTTGATGTCTAGTATTCTTTGGATATTGTTTCTGCAAGCAGTTTTATTTAGGTGGTCCGTTAATTAATCGATAATTGGACTTTTAATCAAAAAAGGTTGCTCGCCATTGATTTAATGTATCCAAAAGGACATCAATATTTCCGTTCACCGTTTAATCAAGTTTAATTCATTTAAATATATAGGTTAAACTAGTTAAAAATCTAAAAAGATTGATTCGCGAATATTTTCTTTTAATGAATAAAAAAAACAACTTTTAAATTTTTGACAAAAATAATCCAAAAAAAAATGTGTCAGCTGTGACACGCGTGTTATAGTTTCGCCATCACTGCTCTAAAATAATAAAAATTGAAGTAATTTCGTGATCACTTGCGAATACTGACCAATCCTTTACTACGATAAAAAGATAAAATCAAAGAAACTGGTAGAGATTTATCCACTTGTAATAATGGGATAAAAGGACGATTGGACATTGGGAATCGAGCAGATTTGGGATCTTAAATTGGAAAAACATGTGGCGGCACCTATGGTTGGAACGATCGCAGTTGAGACAACAGTAGTAGAGGAAATTTATAATGTTAATACTTTGTCAGAACTAAATGTTGGAGATAGAACCTGGAACAAGAGATAAGAAATAAACTAAATTAAATGCTTGATAAATACTCAAATGTTTTCTTAGGACATAATTGTGAAGCTAGTCTGGATTTAGAATATGCGATAGAATTAACAGCTGGTTTTAGAGGTAAGAAACGTAAAATACCAACGTAGCCCTGCAGAACATGAGTTAAATGAGACTAAAGTGATGGAATTTGTAGGAAAAGGTATAGTCGAACAAAGTAAGTCAGATTATTCTTCACCGGTAGTGATAGTAGGAAAGCCTAATGGCGATAAAAGATTTTGTGTAGATTATTGAAGATTGAACGCGATTACGAAAAAGAAAAATTATCCTATCCCCCTGGTCGAAGAGACGATTGAAGGACTAGAAGGAGCAAATGCTTTTTCAGTCTTAGACTTAGAATCAGGCTACCACCAAGTGAAGTTAAAAAAATCAGACAGATATACAGTATGTTAAATTTAAAATGGATAGTTTTTACGGCAAGGTTTTGATGTTTAAAAAGACTAAAAAATAGATTAAATTGTTCAGAACACGTTTTTACATAGAGCAATTAATCGTTTAAAACTTGTTGTTTCAAAATATAGTGTGTTTTCGTTTTTTTTCTTGAAAAGTGTTAAATTTAATTTGGATATTTTTAAAAAATGCGTTTTGGGTTCTTTTTATTTACTAATAAAATCTAAAAGCACGCTAATTAAGTTTTTAATTTATTGAACCTTTCACACTTATTCTTTAAATTTCTTATTTGGTCTTTTATACTACAGATTTAAATTAAAAAATTTTGGACAAAAAAATGAAAAAAACTATTCATCAAATATGAAATCGAACTTTCAAGAAGCTAAAAAATATTTTATAGTCGGGCAACATTTGAACAATCTTTTAATTTTCCGTTTAAACGTCTAAGAAAATCTTTAGAGAAAATTAATTAAATATCAAAGAAAAAAGATGAAAAATGAAGGCTTTTTATGTAAGTTATAAAAACAATAACATAATAAATAGACGTAAATGATAATAACACAGACGTTCAATAAACCTTTATCTCGTGTTAAATCATAAAAATACCTCCCCTGTAAAAAAATATAGGGTTTTCATAAAATTAAAAATTCTCAAGAAAACATTTTTGAAATAAGTTACTAAAAGGATGTAAAGATCTTATTAAATTGGATTATTTATCGTTTGGATATCTTAAATAAGAGTTTAAAGCATTAAAAAGCTTTGAGACACCAATAATCTACATTTTCAAATATATTAAAAAAATCCAAAATATTAAATCATAGGGAACCGTATTAAAAAATGAAAGGTATTATAAATATTGTTGTACTTACTGTGAATATACTATTACACCATGCCTTTTTGTCATTTTGTCTATTAAATGTATTTTACATACAATTAAAAAGGTTAATTTTAATATAATATTTACCTTAAAAGCATGTACACAAAATATTCATCATTTTTATTATATAAATGAAATTAATATCACATTAACAATGTTTTTTATTTGATTTTAATGCTAAAAAAGACTCTTTATATGCATGTAAAGTAATTTTTTTTAACCAAAAAATATACTGGTTAATTGCGCAGAAAGACTACAAAAAACACATTT
>KB908944.1:67184-81125 GCA_000383075.1 Nosema bombycis CQ1 | reverse complement strand
TATTTCAAACCGGTGGTCTTTAAAGGTAGGATTGCCAACTTTGCAAGCTCTTCTCTCATTGTTTGCCCATCGGAATATCTCGCTGTTACGGCCAAGCGAGCATTTGATGTGGCATCAGTCGTTTCGTTGAGAGAAATAGAGTAGTATTTACAGGGAAACAAATTGACATTCAATTGCCGACTAGCGTTTTTGCTCATTTCTATTATTCTTTCGTTTATAGTGCTTCTAGACAAAGGCAAGTTTTGCAATTCTTCTTATATGGTTGGCACAGTTGTTTATGTCTTGAAAAAAGTTTTGGTACACACTTGTAAATGTTTGGTACACAAACTCACCATCACTTAGCGGTCTCACCCTTGAGCTTCGACTTTGGCTATTATATAACTTTCCAGTTAATATTCTTAACACCTTTAAATAACAGTAAAGTTAAAATCTTCGTTCTTAAATTTTTGTAGTTGATTGAAATGTGTCCATTTTTTTTAAAAACTTTTAAGTGCTAAATTTTTATGTATATTTTAAAGCGCCTTTTAATGTTATAAAACCTGGAAACTACAAAATCATTTCAAAGGTTAGAAAAACTTTTCATTGTATTCTATGACACCAAACATTTTGTCCATATCTTCTGAAATTGGCATTTGCTTTTTTTAACATTCAATTGTGACTTGTATTCTCATAATTTTGATTATTCATTGTGAGCGGCTGAAAAAAAATATAGAAATAAAACAAGGAGAAACTATTTTCAAGGAGAGAAAAACAATTTAACATGAGACATCGTAATTATTATGTTGATATTCTTAAAGCATTTTTTCGTTAAGGTTTTACATAAAACAATTTTTTTCAGAAGCATTTTAATTATTTTAAAAGCTAAAAGATCCAAACTTTCAAGTAAAATATGACTAATAAAATCAAATATTTTTGTTTTTCGTATAAAATACCTAACAAAGTAGCAAAAAATATTATCATACAAATATTTTTACTTATAATAAAAAATTTTGGCAAAAGTCTAAATATAAAAAACAAAAGTTACAGAATAATGTAGAAAAAATACAAGGGATTATAGAAGTTTTACTTCGCCTTTTAATTTCATTAAAGGCGTTTCAAATTTTTAAAAATTAAAAAAAATGCAAAGGTGGATTACCGAAAATCTCTAGTGGATCAATACTGACTTGGGAGTCGAGGATTTGTCATCATTGTCCTAACCTTTTCGAAAATAAGAAAAAACCTTAATTCAGAGTTTCTCAATCGTTTTAGGTCCACGCCCCACTTTAAAGATTTAAAAAAAACACACCTCTCTGGCAAATTTTCATATAAAAATGATTTTTGTTCATATTTAAAGAAATAATTTTGTAGCTGTAGTTATCTTTCATATAACAATTCTGGGTTTGCTGACTAAAAATGTAAAACGAATTGACAATAAAACAATAAAAATTTTTATAACCAACTGGGATTCTTGTGGTTGATGTTAAGCCCATAAACGTTTTACATAAGGCTTCATTCCAGTCAATTTAAAGCGTAAATGCCCCTTAGTGTTACATCCAAACGATTTCTTTTCTTTATCAATAAATCGTTTACGCCACTAAACCCGCATCCTGCAAAATAAGAGGGAGGAAGTGGTAGAAGGTGTTTTTTAGCAAATATTGTTAAATATGGATATTTATGGAATGTTTCCTAAAAAAGTCATGCCATTGCTTTTTTGATATTGAATAATACTTTTATATACTCATCATTTTGAAGCTTTGTAAGCTCTTGTTGATACTGTGGATTTTCGATATTAACTATATCCGCATAAATTGGTTGCAACATCTAATTTGGAATTCTAAATTTTTTAATCAGAAAATCTTTCTTTTAATTCAAAAATCAAAAGGCTCAAATGATTTAAAATTTCATCTAAAATTGTTTCATCCATCTCACATTTTGCGAGCTGATAAAATTGAGAAATTGTTTTTTGTTGATAATTATGTCGGTATAGCTTCAAATTAGCTAGGAATCGACATTTTAGTCTTGGCATTAACTAGGGTTTTATTTTGACCCCGCAATTGTTTATTCAGATGATTAAATTTTTCGAAAACATCTGCCAAATAATAAATTGCATAGGCTTTAGATTTAGGAAGGGATAAAATTCTAGAAACATTTTTAAACAATTTCCTTTAGAAAGCCATCGTACTTCTGTGTGAAGTAAAATCCTGATATACTCTTCTTTTGGTCCTTGCAAAACAACTTGAAAGCCTTTCTGATTTAGCGCTGCTTTTTATTAAATTGATGCATTTAACTATCGCATTAAAAACTTCATGTAAAATGGGGGCCGTATTTTTTGCGACAAGGTTTTTTTTGTGAATAACGCAATGCACGATTTTCATATCAGGATTCTCATCTAATTAAATTTAAACAACCAAGCTTTTCCCCTATCATATTGAGAGCCACATCGGCAGCACAAGACGTAATATTATTGATTGGAATTGACACATCATCTAAAAATTCTTTAAATAAATTATAAATATCTTTTGACGTTATCTGACCATTTTGAACCCTAATTGGGAATAGGAACCCGAATAAAAAAAATTTGATAGATAAAATAAAAGTGTTAGTTTGAAAAGGCTTAGAAGATAGTTATAACGTTGGTTTTTTTTTGGTATTTGATGAGCTCATATAAACTGTAGGAGATATTCATAATGCTTATCTTTTTTTTACTCCTTTTCTTGATCGTATATCTCACTTTGAAAATAACCAACAACCTTCAATATGCTGTGTATGGGTATCTGGGTCATTCGGGTTCACAAATTTAGAAATATTATTCACAGTTCGATGATCCATATCTGTGATTTGCCTCAATGCAGTATCATACGCTCTCCATTGATCAGTGATCACAATCGATCCAGGCAGCACATTGTCTTGTCTACCTGAAGGAGCATAGCAGTATTTATATATTGATTGGCTATAGGAACAAGAAAGGCTTTTTTGGTGCCTCTTTCTATTCCTCCTACATACCGTTGGCCAGTGGTATGATTGCCTCGATTATACCTGGCGCGGGAGAAAAGACTTTCGTCAATCTCTACGACTTTTGGGATGCAGAACTCATCACGACTTCATAATCTCTGACTATTAATTGGTACTTCCTCAATAATGCGATCTTTACAAAGCCAACCGTGTATAACGCGGTTTTTGTCTATTGCGAGATCATTTGCAATATCAAGGAAGAAAACCAGATTAACATACTGCAGTAAAATATTACCATAAGGCCCATATGTAAGACATAATTGGTTATTTTTATATAAGTAGTGGTTTACAACGTCAATCAATTTGTTCGAGAAATAAAGGGATTAAACACTGATCCTTACGCCTATTGGTACGCGTACTACTAAAAGCTATAATTACAATTGTCCTTTTAAACCATAGACAAATAAACAGTTACTCGCCAAATCCATTGTATACAACTGCATATTTAATTAAGCATAACTCACACTCGACCCTTTCTACCGGGTTTTTCCGTGTAAGAGATCCACCCCCAAAAGTAAAATTTTCGACTTTTTGGTAAAATCCCAATATAGGCCGCCATTGAAAAATATAGTCGCCATAAATTTTTAAAAAAAATAAAAAAAGAGACAGAAAGTTTAATTAAAAAAACAGGAGAAAAATTAATTAAATAAAAAATTTTAAACCTAAAATAAAAATAAAAACTTTATTGATCATTAAGCATGTCAGATAATATTAATATTAGCTTATTCAGATGAGTATTTCTTGGAATTTTTTTTAAAGAGAATTAATATAAATAACCTTCTAAATTGCCTCTCAACCACCAGCCTGTATTTTTTCGCTTCCTTAGGGTGCATCCAACAGTTCTCAATATTTTGTGTATACATCAAAGAATTATTTGAGATACAAAGTTAAAGAATGGTTAACTGTAAGATGATAAAAAGTATGATCTTTAGTTAGAATCCTATATGAAGACCAACATTCAACAATTATAATAGTTCCAGGAAAACAATTTTTGTGAATAATAGGCAGCAGTGTTGCAGCTGTTTTATTTGGGACAGAAAACATAGCACATTTTCTAGACCTCCGCTCCACCACGCCAACCACCAGTTGGCCTCGGTATCCTTATGCGGTTGTATTTTTTTCTAAAAAAAGAGATTCATCAATCTCCACGATCTTAGAACATCTATTATCATCATGCCCGTCTAACATTTCTCTATTTCCTATTAGATAATCTTGTATGGCTATTCGTAAATCGAAATTCCAAGCTGATGATGTGTTCTTATTGATGTCCGTTGCATAAGCTATATCAACCTGAAGGCCATTTCGACACCACATTAACATAAACTTTAAGTATCTTGTCATTGATACTCTTACTGATTCAAAAATTGAATTGTTACGTAAACTAACTTCTTTTCTGCAAGGTGTCATGCACTTCCAAATATATCCATCAACTGTTCTCTTTTTTTGTGTAAGTTGCATCTGGCAATTGCAATCTAGGCAGCTTAGAGTATTTTTGATTAATACTAAACGGGCAAAAAAAATATATTTCTCCTAGTTCATGGCTTCTTAATTGTCGATTTAAAAAGGCATCGGAAAATATATTCTGTCTTATTTCTTCACTAGTTGAGACGATCTCTGTAATTTCTGTGTGCATAGATTTTTTTTAGGGGTATTTTGAAATTTTTTCCGTATATTTTTAAAAATAAAATTATGGCGGCCTATATTGGGATTTTAACTACTTTTTAAATAAATATAGATACCCATGGAAGAGATCCACCCTTAGAAGAAACCCACCTATTGCCCATATAAGTATACAACAAAAATACGGTTTAAACAAACATAAATTTTTAATAAACGTTTGATTATCATGCAAATCTTCAAATAAATATTTCCAGTCTATCTTGTCTTCTTTAATTTTATTGCAACTAAGAACATCTTGAAGCTTATTATTTAGTCCAAATGTATAATTTTCATCAAAGAAAGAATCTGTATCACACAATCTAAATGCCTTAGAAACCATGTTAGATGCTATGCTTGTTAATGCCTCTGTTATTGCATTCAAAATGAACTCCCAGCTTGATTTTCATTTTTATCTTTTTTTTGTAATGGATTCTTTAGGTTTATTTGAGCTTGCAAACTTGCTATTTTATTTTTAGGTGGTAAGCTTTAACAAAGAAATAGTTAAAAAATATAACTTTTAATATTTTATTTTTATAAAAAAAATCCATCCATGGAAGAGCCTAGGGTCCTTCTATAGGTGGATCTCTTACTCTGTTTGGTAATCAATTGCCACAAGGTCAATTATATTTTAAATAATTGGATTGTTTTATTGGTTAATGACGTTAACATAATTGGTAACTATTGTTAGAGATCAATGCTGATCATGCAATCTAATTGGCACGCATTAAATTAAAACTATAATACAAAATTTACAATATATCTAATGATGAATAAAGTAATTTCAACTAAAAATGTTTCTTTTAATAAAGAAAATGTGTCTAGTAGGAAGGAAAGGCACTAAAACCGAGGAGCCCCATGGAGTACTTCCTCTTTAAGAGAAAGCTTACCTCTTATCACTCCAATTTGATATCAAAAAGCGAAAAATTATATAACAAGAAAAGAAATCATCGGAAAAAGACCCGGGTCACTTGAATACATCGATTTTGATACCACCATTGAAGGTACGGAGGTGAAAGTTAAGGTTAGAAACCCGATGGCCACCTCACTGACGAAGGACGTCGATAAACGGATCTTTGATAGGTTTGAGGATCTCTTAACCACAAATAAATGGGATTACGAGCAGATGGGGCGAATTTTTGTGAGTCTTGTTAAAATAAGACGGAATTACAGAAAATTTGACTAGGGACAGCTATAAAAGTCTTTAGACCAATTTGCCGGATCTTTGGTTCCCTAAGAATGAGTTAAACATTTATAAAGAAAATAATACAAGAGGATTTTTTGGTTTTTTTACGAATATGATGAGGAAATTAAAGAGGCATTATATGCTTATATTTATGTCCGATGTTTGACTAAGAGAGAACAAGAGAGATTACAGTACAAAAGTTTTAACAAAGGGTTAGGCGTCTTTAGCACGCTAGATGTCCTAAAGCAACACGGTTTTAATATCTTGTCGTTAAAAGAGGGTTGTTCATATTTACAACATTATGAAGAAGTCATATTATCCCAGGTGAATATATCAACAGCCTGTA
Organism: Nosema bombycis CQ1; assembly: GCA_000383075.1. Taxonomy (NCBI): domain Eukaryota; kingdom Fungi; phylum Microsporidia; family Nosematidae; genus Nosema; species Nosema bombycis. Next base: position 74,946 of record KB908944.1, on the reverse strand, counting down.
TAACAAAACTAGAAAACCAAAATCAGACTACACAGAAAACTCTAAACAGAAGTACTGCCAAAACTGTTAAACCAGAACCCATAGTACTAAGAAATGTTGTAAGAAACCTGAAGGTGCCTTGATTATGGAGGAAATAGTACGTGGAGGAGCAAATGAAGTGTGTCTACCAGGTAATTTACTTGATACTGAAATAAGAATTAGCCTGGATACTGGTGCTACTAGATCTTTTATATGTCATGAACTAGTACGGCAATTGAATATTACACCGAGAGAAACGAAACCTCTTACCACAATGTTTGGTAATGGAAGCACTAAGGTAACCAATCAGTGTGTTGAAATTAACTTAGTATTAGGAAGCTCTACTTTAAAGGTTAAGTGTTATGTTATGAAAGATTTCCCTGTTAAAGTACTTTTAGGAAATGATGTCTTGTTTGCTCATGAAATGATTATAAATCTAAAAAGGAGGTTTGTCGAGATGAGTAGTGGAGACAGAGTAAAGATGATACTCCCGGATAAAACCATTATCGATGAACTTGAGGAAGCTGTTGAAAGCAATATTTGTTTGCAGGCATTCGATGAATAAACAAATAAATGTCTTGAAAATTATTTTAAAGTCAATGGTAATTTCTCTTTAATTAGAGGCGAAATGTGACCTTAAAGACCAAACAGGTCAAGACGTTGTGCAATCTAAAGGTTATCCAGTGGCTGGAAAGATAATTCCTGAGGTAAAGATCGAAATAAACAGATTGTTAGAAGAGGATATAGTGGAGCATAGTATTTTTATCTATTCAAGTTTCGCATTTTTTATCAGAAAGACAACAAACGAAGTCAGATTGGTAGTCGAATAACGTAAGATTAACGAGTTTATCCACGATGATGCATCTCAAATTCCTAATATGGAATACATACTAAAAAGCATTAGGGAGAACCGTTATTTTTTGTTACAATCGACCTGAAGAATGATTTTAATCAAATTTGATTAGACCCAGAGTCGAGAACATATACAGCGTTTAAGTTGATGGGACAGCAATTTCAATACAAGAGGATTCCGTTTGGAATAAAACCAGAACCAAAGATTTTCCAGGTGGAAATTTAAGGGGTTTTGACGGAATTTTTGTTTACATTGAAAACATTTTAATTTGCCCTAAAACCAAGTACGAGCACAAAATGAGACTAAAAAATGTCTTAATCGGTTGCTACGATACGAAGTAAAAATAAACTTCGAAAACCATCCTTTTCAAAGAGAAGTTTTGATGCTTGGTTACAGAATAAACGAGGATTTGATTTTTTTAGTTGATGAGACTTGACGGATAGACTATTGCAATCTGAAGTAAAATCGCAAAAGACCGTCAATCATTAGTCGATATGTCAATACGTCAATGACTGCGCGATCCACCGGTGGCCCGCACTTTCAATAAAAATAAATTTATTAAACAACAATAAAAATGTTTTTTTAATATATTTTTAATTAAAGCAAATCATTTCGACCGTTCTTCATTAGCTTTTTCCAATATTTTCTCTTATTTTTGTATAATTATAAAAAAAAGTTTTTTGAAAAAGGTTTATAGATTTTTATGAACCTTTTTAAAATATTTATGGCACAAAGGTGGTTCTCCTTCACGAAATCTGCAAAATGTTGTTAATTTTTATTGTCTTATTAGAAGCAAATCCCCCACCTCTAACTTCAGCGTTTTTCTTATAACATTCTCGGCACCTTTTCCTCGACATTCTAGGCTTTTCTGAAAAGTCTTCAAGAAAATGTCTTTGTTTTTTCGAAGATAGGTCTGTCTCAATGGGGTCTTCTTTTTATAGTTGCATGATAATCAACACTCGAAATTAAAGAAAATCATATTTTTTAGTTCCCCATTTACGGTGAATGTACCAAAAATTTACGATAGATGTAAAACAAATCAACCAATAACTACTTTTTTGTACCATTTAACAGTTTTTCTTAAATAATTGTAATAAGAAGCAATCTGGTCAAATAAATAAACTCCTTTCTTAGCATAATTATAGTCATGAACACAGTCAGATTCATTTTGCCCTTTTCATTTGGAACTATCTCGCAAGAATGAGATCCAACTGTTGACAACATGTGAATTGTCCGTTTATCAGTCCACTTAAGGTACTTAACTCCATTACGATTTTCAAGGCACACAATATCGCCTTTTTTTTGTTTTGTTTTAGAAACAGGAGGTAGATGTTTGCGATTTGACCTGATAGTTCCACACAAATAAGTAGAACATTCATGAAGTTCTTCCGCCAAACCAATACTAGTGTAGAAATTATCAGTGTATAATATTCTCCCTTCATATAACAGACCTTGAATTAATCGCATAACAACATCTTGTGATGCACCCTTTAGAAAGAATATTTATTTTTACCAGTATAAATTTCAATACTATACGTATAACCTCCAGTCAGACACGGCTTATATAATTTAACACAAATTTATGTCTTTTCTTAAAATATATTTACGGAAAATAAGTCTTCTCCGCCAGAGTAACATGCTCTCGAACAATTAAGATCTCATTACCAAGTCTTATAGTTGTTGCATAAGATTCAATTAGCAAATCTATAATCTTCCTAATTTTTTTTAATCTATCATCTTTAGAAATCTCTTCGTTATTGGCAAAATGCAGATACTTTAAAATAAAAAGAAACCAATCTCGCTTCATTGTACCTTTTTTAATATATTTTCGTATAACGGTTTTTTTGGACCAAAATAATCTTATTTTAGGCAGCCTGTTTATGCCCAACAGTAAAAGATTTATTTAAAGCTAACACGTCGTGCTAAGTAATTCTATTGCCAGAACGCCACAGACTTAGTAATATCTGATTTAACTAGATACTTATCAGTTTTCTCAACAGTTATGAGCTCTTCTAGACATCCATTTCTTCGTAAGTCTAAAGCAGGGGTCGGCATCATTTTCAACATGAAGGGTGAATTCCAAAATATGAAACCCATTGCGGGCGCCATCAATTTTTTGATCTTTTGAAAAATATATCTTTCATTCAAAGACGTGTAGATTAGTAATTTTTGATTTATTAAGGATTGAAGTTTTTATTTTTTTTTATCTTTAACTAATTTAAAAGCATGTTTATAAGCAAATTAAAGACTTCGATAATACAAAAAAAAATGTTTAAATAAGATATTTTAATGATGACTTTGAGGACCTATATCATCTGCTATTTGTCATAATCAATCTCATACAAACTATTTCTTGCTCTTAAGCAGTTATCTAAATGTGCATCCGTAATTTGCGATCTATATTTCGATTTTAAATATGTCATGTTAGAAAAGAGTGTTTCGCAGTTGTATGTGGTTCCACAGTAGGAAAATATTTTCAAAGCACAATTTCTTAGAATAGGTTAAGTTTCTTCGCTGACTAATTTCCAAAAAGTTTATCCTGATAATGCGTTTTCAAAACAATATCTGTTGCCGTCGGCTGAAACCGTGCCATCTGATATGGCACAATCGGGTTTCACTGATCTGAAACATAATCTATAACATTGTTTCAGATCAGCCTTTTAAAATATAAAAGGACTTGCTCAGTCATAAACATGACTAAGAGCAACAAGTTAACTAATAAATCTACTTCTAGTAATAGTGTTCCGGCTAACGTCAACATTGGCGACAGCGGAAACGGACCTATGAAAGATGATAAATTCACGAGGTTAATAGAGACTATGAGTTTTAGTAATACAAGTATCCAGAGTTTTGAGGGTACAGAAGGGATAGATGTGCGCTCCTGGTTGGAGCAGTTCGTTTATCTAGAAGATGATTGGTCGGGAGAGAAATTACTAGCCTTTGTTAAACAATTCTTGACAGGAAAGGCAAAGAAGTGGATGAATGCCATGGAAGACATTGAGTTTCATGATTTCAGTTCGTTTAAAGAGAGTATTATAAAGGAATTCGACGAAGAAGAAGACGCTAATCGTAATGAAATCAAGGAATTTTATAAAATATTATTAAATGGGCCCCAGAAGGGAGAATTTCCAGAATTTATACTTGATTTAATTATTCAAAACAAAAAGGCGAACATTGAATTCGAAGTCATCCGGAAGGATATTGAGGAGCTCTTTCCGCTGATAGTGAGAGATAAAGTCTCTCTGGCCGAAGACTGGTCTGAAATTAGATCTATTATAAAACGGCATCCTTCATTGTTTAAGCAAAACAAAGCTCAAAACTCGAAGAAAATGACTCCTCAGGAAAAAGATACCCAGAAATCATTGTCAAAGAATAATAATTCTAAGAAACCTAAATGCGATCATTGTGGCGGCAGCCATCCTAGTTCTCGCTGTTATAAATGGCTCAATTCTCAGAAGAAGACCCAGTCTGATCAAGGGACTACGACTAAAGTTCAGGAAGACAAGGAAGAAAAAACGGTGAAGACAATAAAAGGAAATAAAAACGATTTGGTTTATGTGGTTGGGTTTTTGAATAAACGCAAAGTCAACGTGTTATTAGACACTGGAGCATCACATTCTTTTGTTGATAAAAGTTTGATAGACTCTTCGGAATTAGAAGGGATGAAAAGGGAACAAGTAGTTACAGCAAATGGAAAGTGTTTTACATTCGGTGAGGTTGAAAGCGATTTATTGATTGAAGGGAAAGTGTACAATGTTTCTCTACAAATTATGTGCCCGTTGAGTGAAGATGTTATTCTCGGGAGGGATTTTCTTAGTCACAACAAAGTCCACATTGATTTCAACTCATGTAAGGTTATATGTAATGGGGAATCGTGGAGTTCGATGACTCGTTTGAAAGACTGTAATTGTCTTGATCTTAAGAAACTGAGAAGTGAATTACCCGATCAGTCAGTCGATCATAGAGAGTGTGATACGTCTATTGAGCTGGTCAAGGATTATTTCAAGAGATTAGAGGAGAAAGGCGAGAACCTTAAGAATGCGTTTGGCATCGAACATAAAATTACCCTAAAACCGGATGTTAGTATTGCAAACGTAAGAGTATATCACATGAACGTCAAAAAAAAAGAGTTTCTAAAGCAAGAATGCTTGGATTTAGCAAGAGTGGGGATCCTTGAAGAGAGTATGAGCAGATGGAACGCTCCAACCATTCTCGTCCCTAAAAGAACAGGGGGATTTCGTTTAGCGCTAGATTACAGGCAGTTAAATGACAGAACAATAAAAGAGGTCTGTCAACCTCCGACTATAGAAGAATGTTTGAATTCTCTTAGTGGTGCTCGTTGGTTTTCTCAGCTGGATTTAGAAAGAGGGTATTATCAAGTGCCTATGGCGAAGGAGTCGAAAGAACTTACTGCTTTTATGACACCTATTGGGAAGTTCCAATTTAGGAAAATGCCTTTCGGATTAACTAATGCACCAGCTACGTTTCAATGTTTAATGTACAAGGTCTTCAGAGATTTGATCAACACAAAGGTATGTGTTTATATGGATGACATAACGATTTATTCCAGAACCGAAGAAGAGCATCACAGGGATTTAGCAGAAGTTTTACAAGTACTCTTGGATAATGGTCTAAAATTAGGCAAAGAGAAGAGTGTTTTCTGTACCCAAAGAGTAGACCTGTTGGGGTTTTCTGTTAAGAACGGTAAGGTGTTTCCGGATGAGAAAAGACTGGGCCCTTTTCAAGATAAATTAAGAATTTCGACGATCAAACAGTTACATTCATTTGTAGGAAGTCTTGGTTATTTCAGAAATTTTATTCCAGACTATTCAAAGAAAACGTTTGAACTAAACAAAGTGATTAATCGAAAGAAAAAGCTTGAAGAAGTTGATGTAGATGGTATTGTCGAGAACTTACGAGTAGAGCTAATAAACTCTGCCTTTTTAGGGTTGCCTGATATGAACATCCCGTTTATTATTGAATCCGATGCTTCTGATTATTGCATAGGAGCGGTTTTGAAACAAAAGATAGAGGGTAAAGAAGTCTGCATAAGATTTTGTAGCCGTAATTTAATTTCGGCAGAGATAAACTATCCCACGCTTGAGAAAGAGGCCTTAGCGGTCATCTATGCGATAAAGACCTTCCAGAATTACTTGCATTTAAAGTTCACGGTTAGGACGGACCATAAATCATTGATATGGTTGTATAAAGTAAAGAACCCGCAGGGTAGGATTGCAAGATGGCTAATGTTTTTAGCAGGCATGGACTTCACTATTGAATATAAAGAAGGCCAAAGTAATATTGTCGCGGATTGTCTTTCGAGGATTCAGGTTTTTAAATTATCAAAGGAAGACAATATAAAAGAAGCAGTTCTTGAAGCGCATTCGGTGACAGGACATAGTGGTGTAAACAACACTTTTAATTTCTTAAAAATACATCGTGAGGAGTTAAAGATTACAAAAGAACAAGTCAAGGATTTAGTAAAAGTCTGTGAGGTTTGTTTGAAGTTTAAGCGAAACAGAGCGTTTAAGCAGTTCCCAACGAAGTTGGATGGCTCATTTGTAGAGATTGGAATTGACTGTATAGGGCCATTACCAAAATCAAGTTCAGGCAATCGCTTTATTGTACTGGCTACAGATTACTTCACTAAATGGGTCGAGGGCAAAGCCCTCAAGCGTAAATCGGCTGAAGAAATAGCTAGGTTCTTAGTGGAGGAGGTCTTCTCTAGGCATGGTCCCGTGAAAGTTATAAGAAGCGATCAAGGATTAGAATTCACGAACAAACTGGTGAATTCAGTAGCCGAGCTTTGGGGATCCAGGTTTAGGCATTCTTCGCCTTACCACCCCCAGTCGAATGGTTTGGCAGAAAGAACGAATAGAACGGTAGTTGAAAAGATGTCAAAGGCAATGACCGAATATAGCCAGAATTGGGATAAAGTTCTTCCTTACGTACTTATGCAATACCGAGTGAGTATTATTGAAAGGTTTAATGCGTCTCCATTTATGCTGTTATATGGTAGGACACCCCAAATTCCAAGTACTTTGCTTAGTCTTCCGTCCGACTTTGATTTATATTTTGTTGATCCCATCGAATATGTTAGGGAAAAATTATCGAGAATGAAAGAAAGAGATGAGCTGGTAGAGGATGTTTCTAAGAAGGAAGAGGAACGGGTCTTGAAAAAGAATCTCGGTAGAGCCGACCCTGAGGACTTGGAGATTGGTGATTTAGTGCTTTTGAAAAAACATGATTCTCTGAAAAGAAAATTTGAGTCGCCTTACGAAGATGAGCAGTATGAAGTGGTAATGAAGAAGGGACAAGGTGCTTACCAGATAAGAAATTGTGATGGTGGCAGAACATTCAACATTAACCGCAAGGACTTAGTTAAGGTGACGGAAACTGAGAAGGTATTACTTTATTTGATAAAGGAGAGAATGTTGCCGTCGGCTGAAACCGTGCCATCTGATATGGCACAATCGGGTTTCACTGATCTGAAACATAATCTATAACATTGTTTCAGATCAGCCTTTTAAAATATAAAAGGACTTGCTCAGTCATAAACATGACTAAGAGCAACAAGTTAACTAATAAATCTACTTCTAGTAATAGTGTTCCGGCTAACGTCAACACAATGGATTCAAAATATGAATCTTTGCTTCTTAATACGGAAGTAAGATGGTTATCCAGAGGCAAGGTTTTAAATCGCATATTGACATTTAAAGATGAAATGCTTATTTTCTTTAAAAAGATCACAACGTTGAATTTGTAGAACTATTGGAAGACATAACTTGAAACGCAAAACTAGCCTATTTATCAGATGTTTTTGTCATTTTTAACGGTATTAATTCAAACATGCAAGGCTTAAATGAAAATATTTGAAATTAACAGATAAGC
>KB908944.1:54219-66184 GCA_000383075.1 Nosema bombycis CQ1 | reverse complement strand
GCGCACCAAAATTTAAAAAAGGGCGCAGGTGCGCCAGCGGGCGCACGTTTGCCGACCCCTGCTATACACAGATATTTTTTTTTAATTTAACGCACAATCATTTATAATATATTAAATACAAGTCTAAGAGTTTAAAATACCTAGATTAAATCATGTTTTTTTTAAAACTTCAAAATATTCTCTATTGTCCCTTTTTTGTCATAATTTTTTGCACGAGTCTGACTCGTGCTCAATTATTTTCGAACAACTTTTTTGCACGAGTCTGGCTCGTGCTCGGTGAGAATGTCACGGATTTTTTGCACGAGTCAGACTCGTGCTCGGTCGTCAAGGGGTTAATTGGCTTATAGTTTCATAATGCTATAAAGATTAATTATTTTGTTGTAATTTAGATTAATTCACATATTATAAAATCACATTCCCCTTATTTATCCAGTGTGTTATGATAATAATTTTTTTTTAATTTGTGTGCCGCCAAAATAAAAATAGTTAAAAGTGTGTCGCGGAAGAAAAAAGGTTTAGAACCACTAACGTAGAGTTTTAATTCTTTGGGAATCAATTGATGAAAAGTGGTTAATGGAGGTGAAAAAATTAGAAAAGACGTATTTAGTGTATTAACAAAAGAAAGAGAAAAAAAATGAGAAAGCGGAAAAAGGATACAGGATCTGTAAAAATTGGCTGCGAGTTTACAGGTGAAAGAGAAAGAAAAATCCAACCCTTTGGCGGATATTGTAACCGAAATGGTCATGTAGAGAGATATTGCTGTAACGAAAATGGGACCCCGGACTCAAGACGAAAAATTAATGAGATATCAGAGAAAAACGGTGAATATCTAAATAATTTAGTAAATAAATGAAAATTCGATTCATATTGGTAAATGGAAGTTTGACATGCGTTTAGATACAGGTGTTTGTGACAATTTTATTTCATACCCGGTTGTCAAGAAAACGAATAGTAAATTGCATGATAATTTAAAAAAACTTACATTTTTTACATGTCTAGAAGAAGAGTTATTAGAAAAAAATTACATTGGTGAATCGAAATCGACCGCCTGCTGTAAAGCCAAATGGAAAAATTAGAGTTACAACTAATCTGGTTGCTTTGAAAAAACTTGTGGAGCTGGATCGAAATTCCTTTCCGAATATCGAGACTAGACATTAGGGCCTGTAACAGGCGTGAGAACAGAAAAAAGCGGAATTTTTCGGTTACAGGCAGGGGCGTCTGTAGCCTTCATGGCGCCCGCGTGCAAAGAATTTTTGGCGCCCCCCCCCCCCTATATACCTAAAAGGAATTTTTGTAAGTCAATGTCAATTCTTGCTCATTTTTCAGTTGAAATAAGTTTTTCTGACGAATGATTAAAGTAAACATCGCCTTTTGTCAATCATTAATCACCAATGTTTGCGTGACAGGTATGATTTATCTAGATTTAAAATTTTTCGAGAAATATTTTGCACTTAAGTATTGAATATACTTATGCATGCTTTTGTATGTGTTAAATTTACTTTTTCAAAAACAAAATGAGTGAAAAACGTTTAACTGATCATTTATAAAAAAAAGGTGGGCTGCATTAAAATAAAAATTCTATTTAGATGCACACGTTAAAGTGTTTTAGCATACTAATTGGGCTTCTTCTAATACTTTATTGAATTTTCAATACTGTACGATACCATATTAATACTAAAATATTAATATGAAAATCATTTTGTAAAATTTCTTTATTATTTTTGACCTAGTGAAAGAAAAAGGTTAAATTCAATCATTTTTTGAAATTAACTTTCCGAGGTTTTGCATTTGCAAAATCCTTTATTATATCCTAAATCTCGAATTGCACGTCATGTTCAAAGCGCAAAAAAATAGTGGTAAAAAAGTAGATAATTTATTTGCCAGGGCCAAAATTAAAATTTATTCCGTAAATTCCAGTTCCAAAAAAATTGAGATCCTAAACATCAAAAAGCAAGTCCAGAATGGAGAAAAAAAAAGTTCATTATTCAAATGATTTGATTAAAAAATAAATTTTGTGTTTATTTAAAGACATTTAAAATTGATTTAAGACTAACTATTTGTTTACAAAAGTTGCACAAATTATGCTAAAGAGTCTAAATAAATGATACAAAATTATTAGAAAGGTGTTATAATTAGAGGTACGTAATTTTCACAAAAAAAAATCGCCAATTTCGCATTTATTATTTTTAAAAATTGCAAAGTTCGCATTTATTTCGCATTTACCATTAAATTGCAAAAAAAATTATTTAAATTAAGATAATACGGCTTAAAAAAAAACATTTATTATCATTAGTACGTGGTATGGAACAAAAGTTTAACAAAATACACAATATTACCGGGTTCTCACGTAAATAAGCTCCGAGTTCATTTCAATGGGGGCTTATTTACGATTCAAAAAACTTTATTTCCTAAATTAAGATGTTTATCTTTTCAAAAAGCATAAAAAAATACATATTTACATAAAAACATTACAAGTGAATAAAAAGAAATTCTACATGCTAAAAAAGTCGGCAATATCCAAAAATAAGCCGTTTTAATGAAAGCGCCGTTTAAGGAAAACCGGAAAAAATAAGAAAATCAAAAAAAAGAGAGAGAAAAATTAGAATTAAAAAAACATGACATTTTTTTATTACTGGATTCTCACGTAAATAAGCCCCCCCCCTTTTATAATTTTAATTTTTTTTATTTATTTTAAAATAAGGCCAGGGCTTATTTACAAACGCGTTCAAAAAATTGAAACTTTATTATACAGAAAAAAATACAGTACATCTCTCTTTCATTGTAAAAGTCGTTTAATTATTGAAAGGCTTTTTTAGTACGTTAAATTACTTTTTATATTCTTTTAATTTATTTTATGAAAAAACTAATTTCTTTTTATGCCTTTTGAATGGTTTAAAACCGAATTTAGAAAGTAAGATTTTTTGCATCGCAAACCAGCACTTACTGAAATCAGCCTACGGTTTTCCGTGAAAGCTTATTTACTTGAGAATCCGGTATTTTATTTTTTTTGATTTTTTCACTTTCCCTCACCTTTTCCGGGTTTTCTTTATAACGGCCTTTTTGTTTTATAACGGCTTATTTTTGTCAGAGTAACGTGCCGGCTTTTCCGGTCTAAGAGATACCCACTCCAAATGTCAAGATTTATGACTTTTAAATTAAAAAAAAAATATTTTATTATAAGTTATCTATGGTCTCTTAAAAGGGGAGGCCTCTTAACCAATAAACCCAACTAGTATTAATAAAACAAAATTATTAATTTTGTGTGACTGTACTCGGACATAATACTATTTTGTACATGGCTCACATGTCAAACACTTTAAAATTCAAAATTTTTTTAAAAGACTTTCTTTATAAAAATTTCAAATTCACTTGACGTTGCTAAAGGCAATATAAAAAGTATGGTTTTGTTTTTAAATAAAATTAAATTACTAGTTTATTCTAATCGTGTCAAGTGTGTCTGTTTTGTCATTAATTCTTGATATGTATAAAGTACCCAATAAATATATAGTTCTTGCTTAAAATTTTTTTAAGATAAAATTTTTTTTATTGATGGATAAAAACTTCTAAAAAATTAGCCCATAAATGAACTTGACAGGCCATTTGACTTACAATTCTGCTGTGGATATTACAAAATTGTCATTTGAAATGAATTTACATACGATTATATTAATATGTGGAAGTGTTTTAGGACTGAATGTAGTTATTTACATCATTTCCTATTTTTTAAAAAAAAATAAAACTACAAAGTATTTTTTGAAATCGGCAATAAATTACTTGAAACCTGTATTGGGAGGTTTCATTTTCGGTATGAGCGTTCTAAAAAGAAATAGATATATAGGCCATGTCAAACCATCTGGTATATCGATATATTATTTTATGAATATTTTTCCTGCCATACAATTTCTATTATCATTATTTTTTATGACCGCATGGATTTTATTAAAATTTATTAGAACAGAATCTAACCGTGAAGATAGACAGTATAATGCTGTTTGCTACGATGAAGAAAACAATCTAAATGAAAATGAGGAAAATAGCATAAATTTTGAACTTTTAGGGCGTTTAAGAAGCAAACAAGCTGAAACTAATCAAATTTTATCCCATAAGGCCATCAAGAATATAAAATTATTTAATAACATTTTTGCGCCCAAATTGATTTTATGCTTTGTATTTTTGAATTCTTTTTACGCTGGATTAGGATTTGATGCATTTAGAAGAATTGAATTTTTTGAAATAATAATCTTAGTCCATAAATTTTTCGAAGTATATTTAATCAACTATGCCTTTGAAAAAATGAAATCGAAGAAATATATCGAAACGATTTTTACGATCCTATGTTTTTTACTTACTCCTTTGGGATCTTTTTGAGAAATTATATGGAACTACTTGGTACTTCCTTCTATAATGTTCAAGCACTGTACTATGTAATAATATATTTTATAAAAGTCTCCTTATAACGACAGTTCTTAAAAATTTCCTACCATTACCCGAAACTTCAGGAAAAATAATACTAAATCTTATTTTATTTCTAGTTATCTCTGTGGTATCTGGAGTTTTACTAATTACGTTTTTTCCCGCTTATTAATTAAAAACTCTTAAATCTTTTTTTTATAATCGTCTTATACTAACCTTACAAAATACCCTCTCCTTTAGGATCTTGTATCCATTACGGAAATTATAAAATTAAAAGTCTACGCTCCTATAATACAGTACTTTTTTAACATGCTTTTTATGTTACACGGTTTTTTACCTTTTACTTTCCTATAACACGGTTTTTTTCAATTTTTTTTTTGTTTTCATTTTTGGTTTCAAAATATTCAAAACTCTATTATATATTCAGATAAAAGCAAATTAAATTCATAAAATACTTTTTTTTCAGTCTCGGCCAACCTTTTTGGAGCTGCGGCGCACTATTTTAGTTTTTTTGACTTCGCGGCGCACCTGTAAAATTATATTTAAAATTTCGCATAAAAAAAACAAAGAATAAGCAATAATTATGCCTAAAGCGTGTTTTATTTTAACAACATTTGAAAGTTTTTAAGAAAGATATGCACTTTGATAACTTTTTAATTTCAAATGATTACTTTTTTCAGTTTTTTGTTATTTCGCAAAAATGTTCGCGGTGCCCCAAACTCCCTTTACGGCGCCCTAGTGCGCCGCGGCGCACCATTTGCCCGACACTGATCTATGCAAAAATATAAAGGTTGTTCTTTTTATGATAATAATGCTGAGGGACATTTATTTAGTGCCAGAAATTATATAAATAGAAAAAAATATGGTAATATTTAAAAATAAGCCGTTATAAACAAAAAGGGCGTTTTAAAGAAAAACAGAGAAAATTGGAGGAATTTTAAAAGGTAAAATGCCGAGTTCTATCATAAAGAAGCCTCAAGCCTACTTCAGTATGGGGGTTTGGTATGTAAAAACCCTATTATTTGAATTCGGATTTTCTTCTTTCCAAAAGCATAAAAAAAATTAATATTTACATAAAATCAGTGAAAGCCGATAAAAAAAATTTACGCACTAAAAAAATAGTCTTTACAATGATTTAAACGACTTTATAAAATTAAAGATAGCTTTACTGTATTTTTTCCTGAAAATACTGTTTTGATTTCTTGAACACGGACGTAAATAAGCCAGAGGTTTATTTTAAAATCAGTAAAAAAAATCGTAAAAGGGGAGCTTTTTTGTGTGCGAATACGGCAGTGAAAAAATATAATGTGTGGATGTCAGCCGCAACGTCGTCTCGGGAGTCTTTCATCTCATTCTTGTTGTCACCCTCATTGACATTGACCATCCAAGGGTCAAACTATTTCCTTAAATAGTTTGACGCGGGATCAACCACAGATCATCACACCATCGGTTGTGATCCTCGTGATACGCTGATTGTTCCTGTTCCGTGGTCAGTCCCGAGCCGACTTGCGTCTGCAATGATGTTCATTTAATTCTATTTTTTTAATTTTCCCATTTTTTTCAGGTTTTCTATATGAAGATCTTTTTGCTTTATAACGGCATGTTTTTCAATATTGCAAAAATTATTCTTATTACTATAAGTTGTGTTTAAAAGCTTTTACCTGAATAACTGTGGACTGAATGTTTTAAATCAGGTATGAGCAACCCGGGGCCCGCGGGCCACGAGTGGCCCGCCGAGCATTTTTTAAATTTAATTTGTTTTTCAAATACACCAAGACCCCGCTTTGCGTCGTTTCACTTTGCGTCGTTTCGAAGTTGCGTCGCATACCTATTTAACACCAAACCTCGCTTTGCGTCGCTTGAGTTTCGAAGTTGCGTCGTTGCTTTTTTAAAAAAAAATTTCTTTACCTAATGAGAGGAATTAAAGCTGGTTAAAGAATAGTAAAATCATTATTAGCTTGAAACCAAAGCTAGATTTTATTGAAATATTTGATAATGAAGAAAAACCAAAAGATATTGCTAGATAATTGGAGATAAAGGTTTCAACGGATAATCAAAAATAAATAGGGATGAAACTAAAATAATAAGGGCTGATAAGTCTGGCTCTATTATTAAAATAAAATCACTGGAGGTTCTATAACGGTGGTTCAACTTTTTTAGGCACTCATCCATTTTTTGGGATTTTGTAATCGCCATCTCTCTTTTACTTATGCAAATAAAAAATGCCTTTATAAGAAGGTGTAATTAAAACTAAAAAATTCGTAACGTCCCCTCAGATTGTCAAATTGCCCCCAGTGAGGCGTACTTTGTCACGTTTTAAATCACTAATATAAAGCGCTAGATTCAAATATCTGTTGTTACAAAAATATTTATAACTCTCTCAATAAGAAGATTGTTCAGTTAACAAAAGATCAATATTTTCATAAAAAATACAAACCTGATATAGAGTCTTAAACTGACCAAGAAGTGCTTAATTAAACTTTAATTAATGAAAAGTATTTTATTTTATTTTAAAAAATAGCTCTTATTTAAGATAAACTGCACGAAAATGTTTATAATTACAAATTTGATGTCTTATACTACCTTTCTCAAAAAAATTAGGAACGAATTACAGACTTTGTCCGTGTTTTGAACCAAATTCGTGATTCACTTTGCGTCGTTTCGCTCTGCGTCGCATTTTTCAGGAACGAATTAGCGACGCAAAGCGGGGTCTTGGTGTAAGTACAAACGCATAAGAGAAAGAGCGCAAACATGACAATAAAAGGCTAAAAACCAAACTTATATGATCTCATCACTTTCAAATACGTCATATACATCTATTGCTACAGTTTAGTTCACATCGTTGTAGATATTTTTTTTGAGTGGCCCGTCTTCCAAAAATTAAAACTGGCCCTTTTATCAAAAAGGTTGCTCACCCCTGTTTTAAATGACTAGCTTGGGGATTTTTTTGATTATCCGGCCCGCAACACCAAAATTTGCTCACCCCTGCACATGCTGATTATTTTGCCTAATTTTAAGTATTAAAATATCAAACTGCGCGTTTTTTGAAACCCGCGTTATACGAGGGCAACTTTACATATTTATGATGATTTATAAAAAAACATAAACTTCAATTTTTATGAACATATTTTTTTTGAAAAAAAAATTGTGAAAAATAGAAAGTATACTAGTCAAAATCGTCAAGTGTACAAGTAGTGGTACACTGTACCATTGTTTGCCATCACTGAGTTAGGACGTCATTTTTTTATTTTTGCATGGGCAGGGAGGGCATTTTTGATTTCAAAAAACCGATAATGGGGCGCGAACCTAAAAAGGTTGGGAACCACTGCCCTAATATGATTTCAAATTGAATAACGATAAATATAAATCTGAAAGAAAATCTATTGTGCTTGAAGAAAAAAAAAACTAAATCGTTTCGATAATAAAGAAAAGATAGTATTTGTTGCAAAAGCAACGGATATAAACGAATCGACAATAAGAACTATCATAAGAAATGCAGGCAAAATTCGAAGCACAGTAGCGAACATATGCCCATTAATGCTAGACGTGTAACACGCACACGCCAAGATATAATGGGTAATATGGAAAATATGCTTATGATCTGGCTCGAAGATTGTATTGATTAAATTTCAATCAGTGGAAATCTGATCAAAGAAAAAGCTTTAAAAATCTATAATTGTCACGATATGGACATATCTCTCCATCAGTGGGATTGGTTCAGGGATTTATGACCTGAATTAATCAGCATACGAGATCGAAACTGATCTCTCGCCATCAGTTCATCAGTATGTTTCAGCCCCTTTAAAACTATAAATAAAGGTTGGGGCTGAACACTCACGAAACACACTACTCAACACGAACTCATGACACCAATACGACACGAGTATTGGCTTAATACTAACTTCAAACAATAAAAGCTTTACTCTAACCCAGTTCCTGTCCCTAGCAGGACAATAATTGTTTAAAAACAATTATTTCTTTATTTTAAAAATACTTAGAACCAAAATTTAATTTTTAAAGCAAGTAACTGTTGGCTAGGTAAACTAAAAAAGGTATTCATTACATAATATCAAATTTTAAGGGGAACAGGCCTCAGCAGATGCTAAGACTACTGAATATTTAAATTGAGATGGCCAGGATAATTTTTGAAGGAAATTACTTAGAAGATAAGGTTTTGGACGCTGAAAAAATTCTGACCAATTTAAAAAATAGGGGTTAAAAAAAATGAGGGTAAAAAAATGGTGTCTGACCGTTTGGAACCCGCATTGAAAACAAATAAGAGGGTTTGAAAACGCAAAACAAAAATTAACTTAATGATTTATTCTAAACAAAGAAAAAAGATGGTTTATACGCGTTTTTTAGGTATTTGATGGGCTCATATGAACTGTAAAGGATACTCATTGTTCATCCTCCCTTATTCCCTTTCTAGACCTAAATTCTCCCCTAGAAAGAGATCAATCCCTTTCAATTTACTGAGTATGTGTGTCGGGATCGTTAGGGTTTACAAAATTGATAGAGTGATTTACAGTCCTGTGATTACTCTTTATGATTTGTCTCAATGCGGCTTTATATGCTCTCCCTTGATCAGTGATCACATTAAAATTTAGGTGATACATTATCCTTTATTACCTGAAAGAGAATAGCAGTATTTATACTAGCTACAGCAGTGATGGGCGAACAACGGCCAGCGGTCCAGCTGTGGCCAGCGAGAGATTTTAATCCGGGCCGCCGAGCGTTTTTTTAAAAAAAATACATTGCAAAAATTCAAATTGTCCTATGCCTTTTTACTATAATTGGCCTGTCTACACATAAAACGCAAAATTTTGGTTTTTATTATGAGACAATAAGGCTAAATTAACATTTTTCATGCAAGAAAGTATGAAGATAGAAAAAACTATTCGTATTTTTAAAAATGTTTTAAGACTTTGAACTCTGTAGCCATAACCTGAATTTTACTGAGACATCGGCCCGCGGCTATTTTTTGCGGACTATCCGGCTTGCGACAAGAATTTTTTTAAATTATTGGCCCGCCACCCAAAAAGTTCGCTTATCACTGAGCTACAGGAACGAGAAAGGCCTTTTGAAACCTCTTTCTACTCCTTTACATACCACTGACCTATGGTATGATTTAATTATACTTGGCACGAAATAAAAGGCTCTCATCAATCTTAACTACTTTAGGGATGCCGAACGCATCAAGACCTCCCAATTTCTTACTATTTGTAGTCACTTCTTCGAAATTGAGACCTATTCAAATCAAACCGTATGTGCTTGAGGTTTTTCCTGTTTGTTTCAAGATAGTTTGCAATATCAAGGAAGGAACCCTGTTGGTATATTTATATATCATCCTCATAATTATTCTAAAACTTAATTTACATTTTTATAAAATAAGACCACTTCAACCAATTTTAAAGCTGTACAAGGTTTAGTGCAGTTCCAGGAATAATTATCTACAAGTCTTGTCTTTCTAACCAACCTCATTGGCCTACCTGAGTCACATACAGAACAAAAAAGACCATTTTTTTATCAAAGAGCTTCGTGCTAGAAAGGAAAATGCTGTTTCAGCATTATTAAAACTCTAAAATAAAGTTTTCATTCATTTCAAACAACAAAATTATTTCTCACCTAAAACCTCATCACTTTTCACAAATTTTGTCCTTACCATTTTTTAAGGGGGATCATTTAAAAATTTTCAATACGGGTTCCAAACGGTCAGACCCCAGGAGGGAGAAAAGAGAAAATCAGCCTTCATTGATTCCTGCATTCTTGCAGGTCAGAACTACGGAAGCAGGGCCGTCTTCATGAAGAGTGCAGTGCGTGCAATGCACGAGTACGCCAAGACGGTTTTTAGAAAATTAGGGGCTTCGAAAATTTTTTGCACGCGGGCGCCATGTATAAAGGCTAGAAACGCCTCTGTACAAAAGGTTTATTGCTTGACAACTCCATTTTTGTTTTTTGAAACAAACTAAAATAGAAAAAAAAATATTAGTTAAGTATTCTCACAAATGAATGATTTTAAATAATAAAATGTTTATGTTTCAAATTTATACAATTTTTGCATGCAGCTACCCTCCTCCTTCAAATGATATGTTTATGATAATATCAAAAATAATTTTTAAAATCATAAATTTTGTTATGTTTGATTACAGCGACGATTTAATCTATTAAAATTGATTTAATATTTTAAAATAGATTTGACATTCTAATTTTTAAACATGAACATACAAATACTAATTTCTTTAAACTTTATTATGTATTCAGACTTTTCAAGAAATGTACATTAATAAGCATTATGGACATCATCTGTAATATGCAACGTAACATCATAAAAAAACACCTAAAATCATTTTGACAGATCTGATCAATATTTGATAAAAGTGTATGTCATGAACTCTTTTATTTAGTCTCCTTGTTTCGTTTTTTTTTACATCATTAGATCAGTTCATCTGATTTTTTTTATTACTTATATATGTATTACAACCCCAAACCATGTTTTTTAGTGCGTTTTTTGCTCATTTAGTTGTCGTTTTGACTGCTTTCCACGATAAATATCAAAATACGGTAGAGACTTGTTTTAAAAAATATTATTCATCAAAAATACCCAATTCCATTTTATTAGATCGACGCCTTATGGATTTAAGCCTTAAGAAAGCAGGAAATATTTCTATAACAAAAACATGGTACCCAAAGATTTCAGTTTTTTCTTCGGATTTAATTTGTTCTTCAATTAAAAGTAATAAAGAGGTTTTAGAACAACTTCTTGCTCCATTTGATAAACTGCTTGCTGACACAATGCGTGTACTTAACGCCGTATATTTTATTATTGGAACTAGACCAATAGATATAAGAGAATGTTATCGATTACGCACATTTGATAAAATAAAAAACTTTTTCGATAAACATATTAAAGAATTCAAAAACTCAAGATGCATTTTGTTTAATCGTCTTCTAAACATTGAAACCTCATTTGCTCGGTATTTTTGTAAAATAAGAAATCTTTCGGATGATGATCGAAGTGAAATTGACATCGAACTATAATATACTAGCTACGCCAGCCCTGTTCTAAGAACAGGGATAAAGTTTTCCAGTACTACGGTAGCCCATATTACTTTTTTAAATCTTTTATACACACACATCTCCGTCTCTCTTCCCATCATCTCACCCTTTCTCCTGTCATTTCCTCACTCCTTCTCTCTCTCCCAGTCTCTTCACTCCTACTCCTTTCTCCTCTCCCGTGCCTTTATCCTCTTCACATCCTCTTTCTTCCCTTCTTTTGTCTTCCTCTCCCTCTGCTTCTCTTTTATCTTCTTCCTACTCTCTCCTTTCCAATTCCTTCTCCTCCTCTCACCC
This sequence comes from Nosema bombycis CQ1, assembly GCA_000383075.1. Classification (NCBI taxonomy): domain Eukaryota; kingdom Fungi; phylum Microsporidia; family Nosematidae; genus Nosema; species Nosema bombycis. The sequence goes on along the minus strand of KB908944.1, from coordinate 54,421 downwards.
CCACTCTATTTTTCTTGCCATCTCCTCACACCAACTACCTATCCTCCTATCTCCTTCACTCCCCATCTTCTCTTCTCCCCATACATGCTCACCCCCCTCCATCTTCCTCACCATCACTCTCCTCTTTCACTCCTATCTCCTCTCTCTCCCTCCTTCATCTCTACTATCTTCCCATCCTCCCTTTTCCCTTCTCTCCTCCCTC
>KB908944.1:22420-33977 GCA_000383075.1 Nosema bombycis CQ1 | reverse complement strand
TTAAGAATCACCAAAAATTTTATAAATATTTAAAAAAAGCTTTAAACTAACGCATATCCATTTTTTACAGTCCAATGCATAATCTTAGGATACCCCCAATCGTTGAAAAAATATGCATGTATTATGGTTTTACACAGCGAAAATAGAAAATCTTGTGCTAAAATGTTTATTTACAAGTGTTTATTTATTAAATTCAGTACTTAGTCAATAAATACGTTTTTTTTGTAAAAAATGAGATGCATAATCTTAGGACATTTTGAATTTAAAGGTATTAAATAATTAATAAAATCTCCATCTTTGTCAATTACTTGTTTTATTCTATTTTCCATTGAATCTACCAACTTTTTACAGTATCTCTCGCTTATTAACTCCCAGTTTTCCGTAATTGAATTTTTTAGATCAATTAGATTTTATGTCTTTCCATTACCATAATTCAACCTATAAAGCTCACGCCAAGATTTTCGATCGGGTTTAAGTCAGGAGAAAACGGTGGCTAGTACATTGTCTCAATATTATTGTCTTCTAGCCAATTTTTTGTGGATAAAGAAACATGAGGTCTTGCGTTATCCTGTTGAAAAATTATGCTCGGAAGCTTCTGTTCATTAATAAATAAAAGAAGGAACTGTCGAAGTATTTCTTGATACGTTTCGCTGTTTACTGTTCCATTAATGAAGGCCGATTTAGATTTGCCTTAATAATTAAAACAACCCCAAATCATGATAACTGAACCACCCATGGCCCTACGGGAATAAACAACTTCTTCAATGTTTTAACCACTCCGATAATGCGAATAACCATTAGGGCCATTTGAATTATTTTTTTTTTTCAACCTTTCACCTAAATCTTCATATTTACCTGAAAATAGAATTTTATTTTTTTTGTGGGCCTTGGATAGCTTTGGCTTGCGCTTTATTTTTCTTCTGACTAGATTTCCTTCATTTTTTATTACTCGAAGCACAGTTGACTCATTCACCTTAAAATCTAAAGTGGCCTTTATCTTGTTTGCAATAATATTTTTGCCTCTCGCAAGATTGATTGCTCTGGATCTTGTCCTCGAAAAAGTTTTTTGGGTCTCCCAGGAAATTTTTTCTTACCATACATACATGGATCTTTAGAAAGTTTGGATATTACGTTCCTCGATATTTTGTTTTCCTTATTTATTTTCATTATAGATTTATTTTCGGTGCGTAGGTAGATTAGTTTTAATTTTGAAGTTTTAAAAGGAGTGAAAAAAAGAAAGTAATTAGTTTTATTAGTTTAAGGAACATATTCTACTTTTTTATCTCTGCCATTTTTTTTCCCAAATGAATTGTAGTTAATATTCAATGTGCAGAGTTTGTTTTACAGTTTGTTCAAAAAAGAATGCAACAAAAATTACCCCAAGAAAAAAACTTTAAAAAACAATAAAAATTTAATATAATGAAATGTTTTCTATTTTTTAAACACTTGATTAATGTACTTTTCCGTCTAATAATATAAATAATAAGCTTAATAGAATAAATTAAAAAAAAATGTTCAAAAAAGAATGCAACTTTTTATTTAATACTTGGTATGATGGCCTCCTGCCCTGTAAACAGCTAAAACACGATCTTTAAATCCTTTACATAATTTAAAACAGGTTTCTGGGGAAATAGAGTTCCACGCAGCACGTATATTTGCTTTATGTTCTTCTTTATTTTTTGGTATCAGGTGCTCATTTTTCTTCTTAACAATAGCCCAGGCTGCCTCAATCAGATTTAAATCAGGCGATTGGGGAGGCCAATCAAGGACTGGGATCTGCTCATCCTCAAAATAGGCTTTTGCGAGCCTTGAGGTGTGCTTTGGGTCGTTATCTTGCTTAAAGATATAACTGCCAAGACCCATAAGCTTGGCCGATTCTTCGAGGTTGTTCGCTAAAACATTCACATATCGCGCAGCGTCCATCTTTTCATCGATGAACTCCAACCTCCCTACGCCACGGCATGATATACATCCCCATGCCACGACTGACCCCCTCCGAATTTTACCGTGGGCGTAATGTTTTTTGGATGAAGGCCTGTACCGGGCCTTCTCCAGGTTTTTACATGTCCATCTGAATAGAACATCTTAAATTTGCACTTATCATAAAATATAATATCTTCATATCATCGTCCGACATTCTTAACATCTTAGCAGTTTTCTCCTTCCTTAATTGAATGTGCCTTTTCGTTAACAGAGGCTTTTTAATAGGAGTAAATGCATAAATACCATGCTTATTAAGTACATTTCTAATAGTGGTATATCAAACATCTTTACCAACCTCTTCATTTAATTTAATTAAGCACTTCCTTTAAGATGTTTTTGGATTTTTCGATAAAATTTTTTCAATGGTAGAGAAATCGTCTAAAGTAACGGCTCTTGGTCGCCCGCTTGTTTTGTAATCATTGCAATTGCCTCTTTCATTAAACTTTTTGAGTGTTCTACTTACGGTACTCTTGTGGACACCTAATTTTTCTGAAATTTTTGCCTGAGTATATCCTTCTTGAAATAACGTTACTATTTGTGTGCGAGTAAAAACAGAAATAGACATGAATAGGGGTTCGCAGAAAGAAAAAGAATATGTTTTTGGAGGGAAAATTTGGAGGGAAAATTAGGCTTTTTTAAGAAGTTGCATTCTTTTTTTAACAAAAATAAAAAAAAAGAGGACTATGTATAAAATAAGAAAGTTATAAGCAAAAATATTCCGATAAAATTATTTTAAAATTTTTTCTACGTTATAAAAATTCGTTGTTGTACTTTTTTGTTAACATTTTCATTGGGTAATTTTTGTTGCATTCTTTTTTGAACAAACTGTATGTCATACCTTTCACGGATAAAACGTTTCGCTTGAGACCAGAAACCTTCGATACTCTGAGTATAAATATTTTAGTCTGTCAGACATACTTAGTTTAAAGAATGATTTATAGTTAAATGATTGTACTCTGGCATAGTTTTGATGGCCGACGCATAGGCACGCCACTGATCTGTAATTATGGCATTAGCCTGGAAGAACATTGTCTACGATTATTCTAATCATTATTTAAGCGTTTAAATATGATACGAATATAAAAAGACAATTGCTTCCACGTTTAACGCTTCCTACATACCATTAGCCCACCGTTTGCCTCCCACAATTATATTTTTATTTGAAGAATAAAATCATTTATTAAACAATTTTTAGCTGACCATTCTCGTCATATCCGCCAAGCCTTTTGCTGTTCGATTACACTCATTCCATTATCAATTCTCTAATTCTCGATGTATAAGTTCCTTATGTATTCCTATCTTATTTAATCTATCCGCTATATAAAAAACGGAGTTTTTTGTAATATTTATGTATGGGGAAAAAATCTGGGAAACTAAGTGCAAATTTTCAAAATAAAAAGATTATAATCCAATCGATTTATTAAATCAATACTCCATTTGTGAAGGGAATTAGATGTTCAATACTATCTAATTCCCTTGTTAACCCGTCGTTTTTAAACTCAATATAAGTGTAATCAATAATATTGGCTATAGTCTTCGTACAGGTAAGCGTTTCGAATATCCGACTCAAGATCTCAAGATCACCCTTAGAATTCTCGTACACCCATTCCAAGATGGGGTTGAATAGATCGGTTATAAATTTCTTGATAGACCCTTGAATAGGTCTAATCCAGTGATGGCAGAGGTGTAGGGGTTGGTGGGTCAATTTTTGCAATTTTTAATGCTATCACATGGCCAAGTGGGTCAAATAAAAAATTATAAATGCAAAAAAAATCCAAAGAATTATAAAACAATTTTGTTTTACCAGATAAATTGTTGTTGGTGTTTTTTAAATATGTAAAGCTGGTATTTACATAGTTTTATAGGTAATTTAAGGCTTCAAGCTGATTAGATGTCAAATTTTATGAAAAAAAATCCATGAGGTGGGTCGCTTAAAAGTCTCAAGTGGGTCAGTACTGACCCGCGGGTCGGGGGTTTGCCATCCCTGAACTATAGCACGAATTTAATTAGTGGATCCTCACATTGTATTTTTTTATCATTAAAATGTAGCATTTGCATTAAAAGCAAATATCTGTCACGGACCTGGTTTTTCTAAAAGTATTTGTATGCAATAACTCATCAGTGGACCAATATTCATTAATGCCCAAATTTTTCACGCGGGGCATTAACATTGTAAGTGCAAAAAAGCATACATCTCACCTATATCGGCATCTTTCCAACTGTTAATACGAGACTTATTTTTATTTTACGAGTTTGCCATAACATACTTGTAATAATTGTTTGTCTCTTGAACAATATTTGAAAATATATTTTCTGAAAAAAACAACTGAAATGCATCTTATAGAGTAGAGTTAGGAGTTAAACTTGCCTTGACACCGTAAATCTTTAATTAAATTCATGTAAAATTGGTTTAAAATTATTTTTTGTCCAATTAAATGTCGAGGATACTTCGGATTCTAGAGGGTCAAATAAATTAGAGTTTGTATATGTTTCTTCTGTTGATATGCTGTTAAATTTTTGGCGTTTATAAATGTACTCATTTTCTTGGGTTTCATTATAAAAAAGATTTTCTTTGACCTCAGAATCTGAAAACGAAAAAACATCTTTCATCGACATCTTAAAATCATCTTCATGGCTATCACTTATTCCTAACCATTCATTCATCTCGAAATCACTACTATTTCCTACGTATATTTCTTTAAAATTATTACTCATCTTTATGGTTTACAAAGGAAAATGAGAAAAAATTTTAAACAATAAAAAAAATAAAGAACAACATAAACATGTTGGACAATTAGGTCCTAAGCAAAAAATCACTCACAAAACATAATTCTTAAATATATAATGCAATAAAAAATATTTTTTTGGTAAAAATATAATTTTTTTTTAAAATTAGTTTTAAAACAATAAAAATGCTTTTTTTTGCATTAAAAACCATATTTATGTTCCATTTTACAGCTTTTATCAAAGTTTTTGCGGCGCTCCTCCAACTTTCCTACCCCCCCCAAAAAAAAAAAAAACACGTTCAAAAAAAAAGTATGAAATCTTAAAAATACTAAAATAAATCGTTTTATTTAATTTTCTTCGTTTTTTTTTCTTAGGGGGTAGGAAAGTTGGAGGAATGGTGTTTTGAACGTGTCCTTTTATTTTCCTTACCCTTCGTTCCAAAAAAAAATAATTTTTTATAAAAAAATAAAATACATTACAAAACATTATATTGTTTTAAAAGATGATCTATTGTGCTCCATTTAACTTTGAAATATCTTTAACCTCATTTTTTTATCTTTTTCCTTATTTTTTTGTTTTTTCTTTAACACTAGATTTACCAGACCAGTCATTTTGACTGGTTGGCAATTTTTTTTTTGAAAACTCCTAAAACATATGCTTATGAATTGAGTAATTAATGTTGCGTAAATTAAAGTTTTAAGTAGACAATATAATGTATAAGTTTAAATTTAATTTTAAGGCTCTACATAGGAGTTACAATTTCGTATACCTATTTATACCACACCAGTCAAAATGACTGGTGGGGGTTTTATGGCCTTAAATAAGAAAATAAGAGAAAAATAAGTGTTTTCTGGTTCTATAATCAATTAAATTTGTTTTGGATTGCCTTAAACTCACCTCACGGCAAGTTTACGGCAACTCGCTATAGTTACAATACGGACAACCCCTATAATGGTAAGCCAAAAAAAAAATTCAGGTTATCTTTCAGAAAAAGTCAGTTTAGCTATATCTTTTTCGCTATTATCTGTTTTTGTCCGTTTTTTAATCAATTTAACTCTTTTTAAAAAATATTAATGAGTCTTTGTCTGCATTTTAACCATGGCAAGTTTTTCGGTTTTTTCGTGCGGCAAGTATCCGCCAACTCGCCGCACGGAGAGTTGACGGATACTGTGTAAACTGTTAAAAGAAGTTTTTATCTTATAAAAAACAAAATAAACTCGATTTTAATCGTTTACAGTATTAATAAACAAGAAAAAAATACCTAAATAATTTTTTACCCACCAGTCAAAATGACTGTTTTTGGTATAAATTGGTATATGAGAAATCGTGGTAAATCTAGTGTTAAAATAAATCTCTCCTTTTTTTGTAAGGGTTAAAAAATTAAAAAAAAATCCCCGTTTTAGATAGGGGGATAGGAAAGTTAGAGGAGCATCGTTTTTGCGCTTTTAAAGGTTTTATCTTCAAAACGCATATATGCGTTTGCCGCAGTCAAAGGGTTAAAAAAATGGGAAGGGGATAAGGGGAAAATACAAAAGAATGTGTTAAACGTGTTGAAATTGTAGAAAAAAAAAAACAAATGGTCTAATCTTTGACTCTTTGGTATCTAATATTCCCACATAAATTGTATAAGATACTTTGATTGTTTCTTTCTAGAAATATTTTTTTTCTTATATAATATTTTGTTCGAGACCGAAATCCTTCAGCTTTTTGTGTATGTACAAATGGATCGTCTGAATCTACACAGTTTAAAGAGTGATTTATTATAAATGTTTGAACTTTTTCTCTAGTTCTAAAAGAGCTCTCTGATAAGCTCTCCATTTATCAGTTATAATGATAGAACCTGGGTTTACATAATTTTGAATAATTCGAGTCATCGTTATGGCATTACGATTTTCTACTGCAACAATAAAACTTTTTCTAGAACCTCCTAATCCCACTAACATACCATTACTCGTTTCTGAGTCTTACACTGTTATATTTTCGCTTGAAAAACAATCTTTTATCTATTTATATTATTTTTTTTACTGTTATCTGGATTAAGACCACCAATTCTTTCCGAACTTATTACTGCAAAGTAACATGTCGATTTTCTAATAACATCTGTTATTTTTTTAATTGAATTAGGATTTCTTTGAAATTCTTAGGATATATCATCAAATGAATCGCCTTTCATGTATTTCATGCAAATTAAAAATAGTTCCTTAAATTTAAATTTAGATGATTCAAAAAAGACTTTGATCTAATAAATAGACCATTTGGACATGGTCTTTTGCAACGCCATCTGTATCCATCGCAAAGATTATGCGTCCTTTATGTACGTAAAATTTGGATCATCATGGCAACTTTTACAAATTTGCGCATTTATTATTATTTTGGATTTAGCAAAAAACGTTTCCCTGATTGTCACTTTCGAAAATACAGGCGACAAAGTCTCTGTAAATCTAGTCCGTAATATTTCCATATCAGAAAAGATTCTTGTCTTTTTTATCTGTTTGAGTTTTTCTTGTTCTGACCAACTTGAAGAGGGACCTTTAAATTTTTAAACTTCAAAGGAAATTGGTTTTTATCAATTTTAATTTTGGATTGCAGTCTGATTTTAAACGACGTTGGACATAGACACTATTTCTTTTTTATCTCCATGGTCAATAAGTAAACGATTTTAGAAAAGAGCATCTTAAATAACAGCTAGATGGCGGAATAAGGGATTAAATTTAAATCGTTTGCTGGCTTGATTAGCATCGATCCTTCTTTTAACAATAGATTAGTTTTCTTTTTTTAAAATCTTTAAAGCTAATTGTGGACCGTTTTTTTGTCCATCTCAAAAAATACTTTTTTTTTATATCAACTTCATTTCCACTGATATACTCTTCATTAACGCCTCCAACTTCTTCACAAGTTGTTTCCAGCTTAATTGCCTTCGTCTTCACTATCAAGATTGAACTTGCATAAAACAGTATTGAACTCTTTATGTTCTAAAAAATAACTCAAAGGGATATGTTTGGACGCTTTTTAAGAATAGCATCCACGCCCCAATGTAAGGGTTCATTGAGGTATAAAATTAAAAAAAACGAAAAAAATCATAAATAACAGTTCATTAACTAGTAAGGAATTTTATAACGTAAAAAAATTTTTAGGATATCCCACTCCCATCAAACAAAACAGCTGCCTAAGAACAAAAGATGCATAAAATATTTAACGGTTTAAAAGCATGTGTGCGCAAAATGAGAAATCAAAGACATTTTTTCACGAGTTCGATAAAACATCACAATACGATCTTTTCACTTTCTCCTTGCTTGTAGATAACTAGACGAGCGTTTCTTTCGCACCCAAAACAGAGCTTCTCATAGGGGACTAAACCTGGTCAATTAGCTCTTCAAGACGTTTTTCTATAGAAGAAAACAACGGATCATCATGCATTAAAAGTTTTCTTGCCATTTTTAGGGGTTGCTTTTTTTAGAATCGTATCTACACTCCAAGGTAGGTGGGTCATGGAGAGAAAAAAAGAATAATTAGTTTTAAATTAAAACAAAAATAAAATTTAATTCGATTGAACTTTAAAAAAATTGTCGTAAAATAACTTTAATTGTTTGATTTATATTCCGAGTGTTTAGTGGGAAGATTAGTCGTCGAGATGAGGTTACATAGTTTCATGGCCTGGAAAAGTAATCCTTTGATGTTGTCTGGATATTTTTCGATAAGTACTTAAACGAGAGCAGAAGTGTTCATTAAACTCTGCTCGAAAAGGCGCGTTCCGGTGTTTTATAGAGAAGTAAATTCCTCCCTTGTAATTGGCGGCTGTGATGTCAAGAATTGTGATAGTGAAATCTCCGTCTTATAGAGGTTGTTAAATCTTTTCTTGAACAAGGTCGTAAATTCCTCCAAAGTAACTCTTCCCGCTTGGTTCTGAAATAATTTTGAGGCCCAGGATAGGTTTGTCTCTCTCAACTTAAGTATCACCGCCCTCAACGACTTATTTTCCGAAAATCCGGACAGACTCGTGATCATAAGGATATCACGCAACCATAGTGTCGCGTCTTCCTCTGCCCGTTCATAAAACTCACGAAACCCATTTGTGGCGGTCGCCATGTTGTGACTGAGCTCGGGATAACTGGTGATATTGTTATTTGGATTGTTACCTTGCATAGCGGTTCCTGTCTTCTGTTTCTTATATACTTTTTGGAGGGAAGATTTACCTCCAAATCCAGGATGGGTCGCGATAGACGTGATCTTTAAAAGGTCCAGACATCTACGACAATAATAATATAAAATGTCCTTTGGAAACCCATCTTCTAGAAACCATCCCTCTTTTTAAACATTAATTCTTCAAGCCAAAGATCTATTTCTTACCTTTAACACCATGCTGTCTGGACATTACAGAATTCATTCGAGACCATAGATTCTCAATTCTATTGGTGTGATCTCCATTATCGTTTAAATATCTTACAGAGTGATTCACGACTTTGTGGTTAAGTCTAAAATACTGGAGCTAATCCTAGATAGCTACGATAATCATCATTAACTAATTTACTGCCAACTCCTATTTTAATTTCTTAGACTCTTGTGAGGGTCTCAACAGTACGATTGGGAATCATGGTTTCAAAAAAAAATTGATTTTTCATGTTTCTTTTAATATTCCTAAAATCTAGACAGTGTCAGAAATTTAATCTTCTCTTGAGATCGGTTTCCTTAGATCCCTCTTCTGCATAAAACAGGTTCATTGACCTCTAGTTACACTCTTGAACATCTAATTAAAATGCTTGAGATGTTTTTATGTGTATAATACCGACGTGTTGGTAAAATCGTTTTTGCTATCGTCGAACTAGAGACTTCTGTAAGCTGATGTAAAACATTATAATTACAATTTAAAATTGATAAAAAAAAAGATAACGATGTAAAGGTTAGTGTGTGGTAATCGTAAACAGAGGCATCTTCAAGCGACAAGTAAGCCTAGTACATCGGCGTACAAGTCTTTCATTCTCTCATTGTTTATAAATATATAACCGTGAAACACCTCAGCGAACACTACAATCTTTTCCCCCTACCAATTTATAGTTTATAAAATTCTTAATTACATGATTCAAGAGAGTGAAACAAAGGATTGTCATACATTATTGCCTCTAGTCATTTTTAAGGGTTAATTTTTTTTTTAAAAAAAAATTATTTTTTGCTTTTTAAAGAAGCACCAAACTTTAACATGGCACCCCGGTACAGTTCTATTATATGCCGACATCATAAAAAGCTTGAACCAAGAGGGGAGTATTACAATTACAAAAATGAAGTAAAAATCACACTTTTTATCATAGTAATTAGTTTTCTAAATAAAAAAATGCAAAAATTTTTTAACTAATTAGTTTTTCTCTTAACATGTCATAAAAAATAATTACTAACTGGTTTATACGTGTATTTCTAGGGATTTTTTAAATGCAAATGCATATAAAAGACCTTTTAAATCGTTTTTTAAACGCCACACTGATTTTTTGAAGTTTTTTTAATGGAAACAGCAATTTTCGATGTTTTGTGTGTGTACCATGGGGTCGTCAGGAGATACAAAATTGTAATGTGGGTAACCTGACGATGTTCGAGGGTCTGGTCTTGTGATTGTGCATTATATGCAGCACAACAATCTCTAATAATCGTTGTCCACGTAAGGCAATTATCTCGGATTAAGGGCAAGAGAGTCGCTGGTGATCTATCCAAAGCAGAAAAAAGGCACATTTTGTCGATACCGCTCTATCATTCCGAAGACCCAAGACGCACCGGTATCTCGGCCCCTGTTGTACTTTCGCCTGAAGAACAATGATTTGTCTATCTCGATGATTTTGCTCCTTCCGTGTTTATCATGATCACCCAAAAGGTCCCTATTTATGATTAGGTGATCTTAAACGGTCTAACGAAGGCTTGAAGACCATGATATTAACGTAATTTGTTTAGTCCTTTTTCGCGATTCATATCCTGATTCTGTCGATCTAAACACTACATAAATAAAAACGGGAAATTTTTTGTCATAATAACTTTAGGGCCTTCAAATATTGAAACTTGTCTCACATTTACTTCTTTCAACAAGGTCTGAAACAAATCCACGTATATTTTTCAAAGATTTTGTGTTTTTGTGTCTCAATTTGTTAAGAAGAAATATGACACATAATTTAACTGTTAATTTACCCTAGTTAGGCATAAAAATGGATTTCACTAAACATTGATTCTGATTCTTTTTCTTATGATGTATTCTTGCGTGAAATTTATTTTACGTATTTTATATGGTCGAAATTCGTGTTTAGAAACTTCTATTCTCAATTCTCTTCTGCTCATTAAGAGGTATTTTTTTTTAACAAAAATACCCATGCGTTTTTTTTAAATATCTTATGTCGGCATATAATAGGAATGTGTCTGCACCCCTACTAAGCCATCTTATTTCTGTGTTAAATATAACATCGCCATAATCTGTTTCCAATTTCTTTAAAACAGGGGCCGACAAAGGTGCGACCGTCTGACACCTTGCTGTTTAGCAAAAGTTTAAAAAAACCTCGAAAAAAAAATTTAAAAAACATGTTTTTGGTAAATTAAAACGAAATATGCATTAGAAATTAGCTTTACAAAACAAACTTAAATAAAAATAAAGTGTTTTCCCTTGTTAAATAAATAGCCGTAAACTCGCCGAAACAAATTAAAAAATGGTTATAGACATTTAAAAAACATATTTAAAAGTTTTGTTAATATTTGGTATAGATGCGTGAGTACTTGGAAACAAATTTAGAAAAATAAGACCCTTTTGAATTTTTTAAAAATTGACAAAAAATATAAAATTTAGGGTTCATTTTCAAGATTATTAGAAGCATATTGGTACCGA
>KB908944.1:0-10110 GCA_000383075.1 Nosema bombycis CQ1 | reverse complement strand
AGACAATATCAGCCATCAAAATTGTTTTAATATTGTTATTATACTTTATTTAAACTCAAATATGGTTGTTTTAAAACTTTTTTTTTTCGAATTTTTTTTTAATTCTATGATTTGATTGAAAGAATTTTTCTGTTAAATTTGATAATACAATCGTCTAAGGTTAAAACGGTTTAAGGAGCATAACAAAACCTGTATAAATTGGGTTTTAACAGCTTTTAAACACTTGTTTCTTTAGTAGTTATTGAAAGCGAGTTGCGTGCTTTACTCTGAGTTTTTTGACAAATGATAATGAATTTTTTTTTTAACTGATAAAAAGACCATTGAATGTTTTTTTCTGTGTTCTTTTATAAATTTATTTGTGTTAATTATTTCAATATTAGAAATATGCGTTTTTTAACCGAACATCGTTTTTCTTTTACAAAGATGTAATCAACTGATTTTGTGTAAATTAATTTGATTTTTTTTTCGGAATAAAAAAGACATCTATGACAGCTGTATTTTACATAATTAGCCTACTAAAACACCTAATATATTTTTTATAAGAATATCAACTACATAACTAATGTAAAAACCCAAGTCTAAAATCAAATATTTTTTTTTTCTTGAATTGATAAGCAATTGAATTAAAAATAAATATGTTTCTGTGTTAAGTTTTGATAATATTATTTTTTTTGTAAAGAAAAAAAATACACGTTATTTAAAGAGCACCGTGAACCTTTAAAAAGGAAATTCATTCAATTTGTAAATTATAGAAACATTCACAAACAAAATTAATTTTTTCAAAGATGGTTTTTAATATTTAAATATGTTGTGTATGCAATAAATAGTCTCGGAAGTCCTCTATAATTATTTGAACACTCGGATTATAATCAAACAATTAGAGCGAATTTCTCTTGAAAGATATAAAACTTTAGAAGTTATCGTGTTTTAAATTGACTGATAGACGTTTTTTTTATCATAGAATTGTTGTATAAATTGTGCAATGAGAAAATTTTTAATATGTAGAAGTGTTAACTTTGAAAACTCTAGGTTAAGAGTTTAAGTTCAAAACACTCGTTAAATATTAATTATACGAAGATTAGATTTAATTTATGCATTATTATGAGTCATTATTGCAAATGTTGATGAGAAAAATTAAATAAATTCAAGAGGAGAGCTGCAAAGTAAAAAAATTTAAGATAATGGGCTGCAGTTCAAAAAAATGACTAAAAACTATGTTAATCCTTACAAACATCATATAATAGTTAAATCGTGATAAAAGAGCTGCATTCAGATCATAAATATTCGGTATTTTTGATAGTTTTTTTGCTTAATCGCTTATAAATCAACAAGATAACAAAATTCATGTAAAAATCGCTAATAAAAATAGCCGTGAAAACATGCAATCCTAAAAAAAATCAAATTATGATACATATTTTACCACATCAATTAGTTAAACAAATGATTTAAGCATTATGTAATTAGTTTTTGCACAGTTCTGTTAGCGAAAACATTGTCATAAATAAGGAATATTTAAAGATTTTCTTATAGTTTTTTCTTTTATAACACTTGATTATTATGGGAGAACTTTAGAATTATTTTTATCGCGGAGCTTTACAAAAATATAAAAAATCTTTTCAGTATACGTGATACAATGGAAATGTTGCGAATCAAAAAAAAGAGTTTCTCACGTCTTTTAATCGATTCATTTTACAGAAGATGCCTAGCAGTAATTCAACTTTCAAGACAGTCACTTTCTTAAATCGTTAAACTTTACATCAGGGGTCGGCAACCTTTTTTGTAAGAAGAGTGAAATTCAGAGCATAAAAAATATGGCGGGCGCATCATTGCTCAAGTTAAAAAAAATGTCGAAGCATTAATAAATTTTACAAGGATTGCAACTTCCTTTCAAACACATTTCTTTTGTAAAACTTATTTTTAATGCATATTACGTTTTAATTTATAAAAACTTGACTAAAATTGCTTTTCCGAGGGTTTTAAAACTTTTTCTTAATAGCAAAGTGCCAGGCGGGCGCCGCGTTGCCGCTCCTACTTTACATAGTGAAATTATGACCAACAATTCACGAAAAAATAAAAATAAGCAGCAAATAAACAAGGATTAAACTTTGAATTTAGAAAGTAAAGGTGCTTTATAAAAGCAGAGATGTGGTTTTTTTTGAACATAATAAACACTTTATTTGACATCTGTTGAGCAACTTGATAGGTTTGGCATTATTTGCCATGAAAAATATAGAATATTAAATAACAAATGATTAACCAGGTGCGTTCAAGCTTATAAAAATAACTTGAGCATTTCATGTCATTTTTTTTTAAATATTATAAAGATTTTATTTTTTTGCCTTTACAATGTGTAGGTTTCAAACCATCAAAATATTTAGTGAATATTTTTGATAATTAAAAGCCTAACGAGCTCATCTTAACTTTAATAAAAAGATACTTTTTAAAAAAATCGAAAATTCAAAAACTTGAAAAGGTTCAAACTATAAAAATACCATTAATCAACCATTATTTACATTTTAAACGAATCCGAGTAATAGTCTGTAGTTTTAAGCTTTATAATTATGCAAACCAATATAAGCTTTCAGTTTTCTAGAAAAAGGATAAGTCTTTGCTTAAATTGATACATAAACTGATTAATTATGCTGATATAAAGATATTTATTTAAATTTATTATCATCGCTGATAAGTAAGACTGTTTAATAAAATTTTAACCGAAAACACGAATCTGTTAAACCATAGATAGAACAAAATATTTGACCCTTTCCTAAAAACAGCGTAAAGTCATAACTACATTATTTTTAAATTTGTTTTAATTATCAAATCATCAGTACGTTTTATTTAAAGGTAATTGATAGTGCTTTACAAATAAAATTCTTTTGTTTGGATATAATCAAGGATTACGGTAAAAAAAATAATTTTGTTATTGTCGTGTTTTACTATTCTGTGAAGATGTTATTTGATAGTTGAACTGATCTACTTTATAATTATTACGAGTCAATAGTTTAATTACCTTTTCAAAGTCTACGCAGCTTTTAAAAATCTACAGTTTTATGTTAATGCTGATATACTATCTTTGGTCGTTCTAAAAACTAGATCGTTTTTAGTTGAAATAAAATTCATCCAAAAAAAGTAGAATGTTCTTTTGATAAGATGTGCAGTATTTATCTTTTACTTCGCTAAAAAGACATCTTATAACGATATATGTATGCCATTGAATCTGAACCTTTTTTCTTTATAACAAATATACTACTTAGACGTCATGTTTTATGCATTTGTATGTAAAAGAGAATTCGACGTGTATTATTTTAACATATCGACTTTTGGTTACCATAATTTTGTCATGAGCGATTTAGATCTTTCTTTTCCCTTACAAAAACTTCAGTAAAGAGAATTTGAGCTCATGTTTGATATTCAGTCTATAGACAACTCTTAAATTTGCCGATGATGTTTTAAACTTCAATAAAATCATCCTTAAATCTAGATTATAATTAGGTACTTTTTAATTTTGTGTAATTTAGATCCAAATTCTTTAAGTTCAGTCATATTCTACCAGCGAATTTAACACATAAAAGGGATTCTTTGACAATTGCATTAATACACCATTCATCGAATATAAATTATCTTAATTTTTTATATTATTCAAAAAACCAATAAAACACAATCTAAATATATGATTTAGAATACATAACATTCGGAACCAGAAGATACTTGAAAAAAACAATTAAAACAAAATAAACAACTCTTAACTGTTTCATTTATAACAATATAAAAAGATTTCACAAGTTTAAACCTTTATTCTAATAACTATGGAACTATGTAATAGCTTGAAGAAAAAACTTTGCTTTAAGAAGTAATTTGGTTTAGATCAGGGGTCGGCAACGCGGCTGCCGCGGGCGCCCTTTTTCAAATTTTTGTGCGCCCGTGTCGCACTTTACTGTTAAGCAAAAGTTAAAAAAACTTCGAAAAAAAAATTTTAAGTCAAGGTTTTGCTAAATTCACACAAAAAATGAATTAGAAATAAGTTTTACAAAACAAGTTTACATAAAAGACAGTATTTTTTCTTGTAAAATGATTTAATGCTTCGATATTCCGTTTTGACTTAAGGAACGATGCGCCCGCCATAGCTTTTATGATCTGAATTTCGCTCTTCATACAAAAAAGGTTGCCGACCCCTGGTTATGATAATTTACGTTTGCTTACAATATGCCTAATGCATATCGATGGAAAAGTTGTTTTTGTTTGCTTGTTCTACCTATAATGTTTGGCATTTAGAGGCTAAAAACATTATTCATCTTTAAAAGAATGAAAGTAAAACTACAGATTAAAAACAAGGGTGACTATAGTCTTGACAGGCACACGGATGTAGTATAATAAGCTTGACATCCCTGTAATTGTTAAGTTTTTAAAATAACTGTCAAAGTAACTGTCACTAACTTTGATCACTTAAAAACCATGAATGGAGAAAAAGAACAAACATGATCCCCTAGCTTGGTGATGTTAATAATCTGAAGGTTAATTAGTTTTTTTACGAAAAAATGAATTTTTGAAATGTCTTTTTAGTAAAATGAGGATTATAAACTGCCGAGAGGGAAGCTTAAAATTATTACATTGTGCTGATTTTTGACAAAAATACGCAACATAATTATCTGAAATGTTTGAATGATAGCTGGTAACCGGGGATGTATGAAAGATGTGATTTTATATGGCTTTAGTGAGCCATAATAGACAAAACTCTTAATTTGACACTTGAGAGTCTGATTATGTTTTTTTTATATGATAATTTATGAAAACTTGTTGATAAGCAGGAGGTGGAAGTTCAAGTCAAAACAAAAGTTTTTAATCCCATTTAGATGGTCTTAAAATCATTGTAGAAAATTCTAATTATCGATGCTGTTAAATTGCGTTATATATTTTACGTGCATTTTTTTTTACACGTTTGATTTTTATTTATAATTTTTTATAAAGATTAATACCATACCTTGTTTTTTTTTTAATAAACAGTTTTGCTATTCCTTAAAAAATTTCTAAGATTCATTTTTCTGAGCATTAATTTTTTGATTTGCATTTCTGCTCCAAAATTTAATTTTAGAATTTTTTAATGTCCAAATCGCTACTAAATTAATTTTAAAACTCTAGTTTGTACATTTTTGTTGTGGGAATTCACTGTTTATAGGTATATCATTAAATGTTTTTATCTTTATTTATTTTTAAAATCCTTCTTAAATGCTTTTATTGTCGATAAAATATCTTCAAAAAAAAAGAACAATTTAGAAAATCGAAACTTCTTTTAGAAATTCGCTATTTAAAAATTTTTATTTTTTTGCCCCCCAGGTCATGCGCTAATAATGTAAAATTGTTGCATGGATTAAAATGATTTTTAAGCAGCGAACTAGAAGCAGAACTATGGTATTATTGTGTTATGAGATGTGTGTAACCTCTAATTACTCAAAATACATATTTACTCTTTCGAGAAAATTTGTGTTCTGCTAAATTTAATTATAATTTTTTTTTTACAAATAGTAGCATCTTAAACGGTTTAAAGTCGAATTTATTAATCTTGTATTAAACGTCTAGTTCAAAGAAAGGGATTTTAAGTGGCTTGAATAGAATATAATTAAAAAAAAATCATTTATTTTTTTTTCTTGACTTCATAAAAATATTTCTAAAATTTACAATGATGGCCTTTTGTAATTACGCAACCTATTGTAATAAACATAAATCTTTAATGTTAACATTTCAAGAGCTAGTGCGTTTATCGTCCTTAATTTTAGCATAGAAGCAAAACAAAAAAACAGCCATATTATTTGTTTAAAATGTTAAAACACTCTAAATCCTGCTATAACTATTCAAATTAGATATTTATAGAAGAAACGTGACAAAAATGTACATTTTTTATTCAAGTTACTCAAAAGTTTTTTGTTTAATAAAGTTATTTTATTTGAAGCAGAAGATATAACTTATTATAAAGGTCTATTTCTATACGAAATAACATAAATATCCCGTCAATAAACTTGTCCATGAGTGCCTATTTAAATATCTTTGTTTCTAGCTTATAAAAAGTTTTCTATTATTTTTTTAGATATTTAAAATGGTTTCTAAGCATTACAAACTATTCTTGCATAAAATTTAAGTGCAATATGTACTCTTAAATTACATTCCATCGAGAATGTTTTTTAATTAAGCATCCTTTATCTCAATGCTCTCTAGAGATTAATCTTTTAACATCGCTGCTTATAGTACAATTAAATTAATGGGAATGCATCTAAATCCTACAAATTTAAGATTGTAAGATAAATTATTTTATCATGGGCAAGTGATCAGAACAATTTAATACAAACAAAACAATGTTTAATTAACCAAAAAAATTATTCAAATATTATACATAAAAGTATTTTATCTTTTAGCTTTATAAATATGTAAAAGATTATAAACATCCCACTTTAACCTTCATTCATACACACATCAAACTGTTTTAATGACTAATTTATATTTCAATTAACATTGTTTAGATAACATTCAATTTAAATTTAATTGCATGATTCATAATTAATACTAAAAATATCTTGTTAAATCTCTACTTTTCTGACATTGATCTCCAACAATTTAAGACTTTTAACTTTATAATTATGTCATTTAATCCAAGATATTTCAATTCTGCTTTTAAAGTGATAAATGAACACAAATTTAATTTCATCCTTCTTGGTAATAAATCCATTTTATGATCTTTAAATAGATTAATATTTTTGATTTTAGTTCCCATCAACCTCCTTTATTATTTATTATCTAGTAATTTTTGTTAATTTAACACAGCTCCCGTTTTCTAAAACATTGTTTATGATTTCTACGTGTATTTAATGAGTCGAAGGCTGTCTTAAGCATGTCATCTTCCATTTACATCCTTATAGGAATGTTTTAATAAATCTACAAAAAAATATTTTATACTTTTTACATCAGGTTATATATTTTTTTGGATTATTAACACATTTTTATAATTCAATAATATTACATTTTTTACTTGAGCATATAATCTGATTAATTATGCTCCTTACTATCTTTTATTTAACATAAAAAAAACAGTTTGTTTTTCTTCAGCTGGTTCTGGTAAGAAACGTTTAAAAAGAATCACTACTTTACTTCTAAACTTTGTTTGAAATTGAAATATTAATTGAGGGTATAGTTTTCTGCGCTTTTTAATTACTCAAAAGTTAGAAAAGTATTGACTGGAAACTGTCCTTCAGGGCTTTTGTTTAAGGATTTGTCTTCCTGGATTTTTCTAGCAAAAGTGTATCCTATCCAAGCATTCATATACAAGCTCTCTGGAGTCATTTTGAGCACTTTATCTGACTTGTCTGAAATCTAACCGTTTTTTTTTAGTCGAGGATTCAGGTGATATAGTTGTTGGGATTCGAATCTAGAATGCTAGTGTCTGAATATCGCAGTTTTCCAAATAGGGAAATGACGTATTTTATTTCCATTTTTAGAATCACATATAAATAATAACTTTTAAATAAACCCATGTTTTTAATAACAATAGTATTTATGTTTTTCATGGATACGTTTCACTATAGCTCTAAAACGCAATTTGATAGTTGAACTGGTCTACCGCGTAGTCAACTACCCCTGACGTTCGTCTGCTTACCACGTCAAGGTCTACACAGGTGGTACGGACCTGCAAGCCTTGAGAGTCTGCAGGCGCACTATGTGCCCGGCTGCTTTCTTTCTGGACCGTTTTTAGCCGGCACAAAGCTTTACCTGATATATTAGGCGCTAGGGTGCTCCCTCGAGAAGATTCACAGTGTCTTATCCTTCTCTTCGATAACCTGTTTCGTCTTGCGTAAACTATTTGCATCGACCTACGATGACCCACCTAGTCTAAGCTTTCCCGCTTCCACTTAGACAGGATACTCAGCAGGGACACACCGTTGTATGAAATTGTGTTTGTTTGGAAATTTTTTTCGGGCGTATGCTATTCTAGGACATCCCGACTCCTAGTTTCACATGGTTTTGCCATGAACGGTTTCAAGTCCTTCCTCGTCAAAGCTTTCCTCTCACCTACGTAAAACCCCAGTGGGGAAAATTTCAGATAGGGTCCAACTAAGTGCCTCCAGACAAGCCTAGCATTAGCTATGATGACCCAAACTACTATTGATATTACCTTTTAATTGCAGCCAAGAGTTTTACGTGCTTTTTAAATTTGCGTTATTTCAAATAAATATATGGACCCATGGGAAGTCTAACCCGTGACCTCCGAGTATGAAGTAAATGCTCTGACCGTTGAACTACTAGATCCTCATTTAACATCTATATAATAATTCTCATTATTTTCCTGTATTTTATTTATGTCATGCCTTTTATTTCCTTTTTCGATAATAATATGAAGCCTAACCTTGTTACAGTGTTTTGGATTAGATTTGAGGGGGTTAAATCAAATCTTACAGGGAGTTGCTCAATATCATCTTTTTCGTCGCTAGGTTTTAATTCTATGTTCAATTCTTCATTATCTATTTTCTCTTTTTTGAGTGCTGATGTTCCATCAGGTATGTATGTGGAATAAATAAAATTATGGTAACCTATGAAGAAATAGTACAAGGGTTGTTCGCATGATTCAAATCCTTCGATAATATACGGCTTTAAATACCTCTTTTGGTTGGGCTTAGAAGATAAAATTGTTCGAAACAAAAAACCATTAAATTTATAGACTGATTGTACACCTAAAAATTTTGTTTTATCAGGCAATCTGTTGCTTATATATTGCTTTAAAACCATGGAATCATAAAATAGAATTTCTTTCATCTCTTCTGTGTAAAATCTTATAATTATATGTACAGAGTATTTTTTCATAATTGATGATACTAAAAGATTTGATTTAGCAAGATAAATTTTAAAAGTTTAACTTTCATGTCTTTGGTTTCTAAATTACAAATTTCCAAAACAACATTATCACCAATACTTTTGAGATTTATAAATACTAAAATAAGTTTATTTTAGTAGGTTTGATGTCTATTTCCAAAAAAATGGGACTGTGTCCCAACCTTCGCAATACTCAAAAAAAACTAGATCTTCACTCTTTTGGATCCTTTTCACCAATTCAATATGATTCTCAATTATATAGGTATTCCCATATCCATTATGGGTATAAATAACTTTTGCTGACCTTTTTTCTTTGCTTGTTCTTTTGTACGATGCATTTTTTTTTCTTGTCTGAAATAAGAATTATTTACCGGTTGATGCGAAATTATTATTAAGCTGGACATACATTGTTTATTTAGTGCATGATCATTTTTGAATTATGATGGAATGTTGGTTCTGATCGCATACGTTAGAATATATATAGCTTTTTAGAAAATTATATAAATTTATTGAAGCAATCTTAATTATCAATTTGATTAATTGTGATTTAAAATTATGCAATTTTTAAAATATGGCCTTAAAGAAAACTTTTATAACAAATCTGCAGTTTGTTTGATAACATTATGCCTTTTTTACTTCATAGAAACTATTTTATAACAAATGTTTTTTATTTAACTTATTTGAATGCTAAGCAGTTTTAAAAAACGATTAGCAGGTACGTAAATTTTTTTAATCAATAAAGTGTTATTTATAACAAAATTTAATTAACTTTGGTAAATAAGTGATTTCGTTTTTAGATAAAAATCTGTACAAATGTATATGATAAAAAATATTTATGTTTTAAATTAAAAGACCTATTTGAAGCTAACACGTCATTTCAAGTTATTCTATTGCCAGAGAGGGCACTGACTCAGTGATATCAGATTTTACTAGATTCTTGTCAGTTCTCTCAACAAACATATTAATGTAATAAATGTTTATGTAATAAGGTTGAAATGAATTGAAAGAAGAGATTATCAATTACAAAAGTTTTTTTTAAAAAAAAATTTAAATAAACGTCTAACAGTGGATTAAGATCTTAAGAATAAAAACGACTAAGAAGGATAAGATATATACGTACACGATATTTTACAATCTTAGATAAGGGAAGCTAAGTTTAAGATTTTCTTTACACATGTTTATATTATCTAGATCCAGGGAAAAAAATTTTAACGTTTATACAACGACATTAAAGCGTTTTTTTATATTTTTTGTATGGTA
>KB908943.1:91864-102423 GCA_000383075.1 Nosema bombycis CQ1 | reverse complement strand
GCAACAATAATAATTTTAAAGAAAAAACAAACATTATTATGTCCTTTACGGCAGAAATAAAGAATTTACAATTCACTGCAAAATTTTTTTTTGTGTTAAAATTTTAAAATTTCTCTAACAGTATTTGATAAATAATTAAACTTGATTTTTTTTAAAAAAAAACAGTGCGTAAAACTGTAAATTACTTTGTTTTATGTTACTAAGTCAATTAAATCATTTTTTTTAAAGACTGCCTTTCTCGAAAAAAATTGGAACAAATTAACGACTTTGTCAGTGTATTGAACCAAAATTCAAATTCAATTTGAGTCGCATTTTTCAAGAACGAATCAGCGACGCAAATCGAGATCTAGGTGTGTATATCTTAAAAAATGCAATATGTACAGTGTGTTTCAAAAAAAACGGATAGAGTTTTTTACGGGTTAATTTTTTATGAGAAACAAAACCGAAAAAACCAAAATATGTAAAATAAAAAAATTAATATCTTCAACGGAATTACCTTTTCTTTATATGTTCTTGATGTATAACATTTTAGCATTTTTTTAAAAACTGTTTCAAAAACATGAATATTTTAACCAATTTAATTAATTGTATGAACATCTGAAGCTTCACATCAGTCGATAGCTCTTACTTTAAAATTTTCTGACAGAATAAGGCACGTGTTTTCTGGAATATAGTACCAATATCTTCCAAAGCAGACTTTAATTCTGATTTTAAATTAATTATTAATTTTAATAATTTATCTTCAAAGAGAGACACGAGAATCTCGATAGGATTCGAATCAGGCTAATGTGGAGGCCATGGTAACAATTCCATCTTTTTATACTCAAAAAAGTTCTTCGCAAGGCGTGAGGTGTGTTTTAAATCGTTATATTGCTGAAAGATAAATGAATTTAATACCATCATCTCAGCAGAGGGCTCAAGGGCATTAGTTAAAATGTTCACATGGTGTTTAGCATCCATGATTACATCTATAAAAATCTTTTTCCTGACTCCGTAATAAGAGAAACAGCCATACACCATGCGGACCCACCTCCAGATTTTATAGTCGGAATAATATTTTTCGAATGAAGGCCTTTACCTGGCTTTTTTCACGTTACCTTCTTCCTATCCGATCCAAAAAACTTAAATTTGCTCTCATCGAAAAATATTATGCTCTTGATATACTCATCTGAGAGAAACATAAATTTTTTTATTTTTCCTTCCTTAACAAAATATTTTTTAAATCAGAGAGGCTTTTTCCGTGAATAATAAGCACCGATACTATTATTGTTTAGAATTATTTTGATAGTTAAATATGAAATAGGCTTGTTTTTTTTAATTGAGAATTCATACGATAGTTTGTTCAAAAAAATTTTAATTAAATTTGAGAATAGTCTTAACGTCTTCTTTAAAAAAGAACATTTGGTCTTACGTTTCCTTTTAAATGTAAAATGTGTCAATTTTGCAGGTATTTTTTTCGAGTTCTGGATACTGTACTTTTAGATAAGCTAGTTTGATCTGATATTTTGATCTGAGTAAGATTTTGTTCATTTTAAATAATAATCTTTATACTAAGTTCGGGAGTAAGTAGCATTAAGGGTATGAAACAAAAATATGGTTAGTCCTTTTTCGGAGGGAAATTAAAATATGCAATTTTTACTTTTTGTAGGAAAAATATTCATGTTTTTGAAACAATTTTTGAAAAAATGAAAAAATAAGAGGTATTTAGAGCGGATGGTAAAAAAGTAATTCCGTAAAGAATATAAGACTTTTGATTCTACATCAAATTATGTAATCAGTTTCGTTTTTTATATAAAATTTACCGGTAAAAAACTCTATCCGTTTTTTTTGAAACACACTGTATTGATCGGATTGTGGCTAGTAAGCAATGCCAAAATTTCCATTAATAATTTTTTTTTACCATGTATGTTTTTTTGTTACGAGTAAGATAATAAACGAACCTCTTATTTGATAATTATCATTTAATACGTCCTTTTAAAATCAGTAAACAATTTTTAAATTTAACTTTTATAGGGTGCGACCCTCACCCTAAAAAAAATGTTGAATGCGGCCCCCATGGTCCAAAAGGTTCATATACCTGTTTTAAACTTATGTACTTTTCCCTTAAAAAGAATTTGTAGACATCATTTTTTAATTTAACAGCGTAATAGTCATAGATAATTTCGAAATCAGTTTTTCTAGCGCTTGATCTAAATTCTCCACCATATTGTGTAACTAGATTTAGGGGTAAAAAAATAAAGTAATTTTTAAGTATTCGCAACGAATACAAAAGGTTTTTATGTTTTTATTTTTGGTTGCAACTGTTCAAGTTGAATTTAACAAAAATCAAAGTACACACTTGTATAAAAAAATTCTCATGTTTTCAGAAATTAGTTCACTTTCCTTGCAACCGCTGCCATCACTGTTATAGACCAGTGTCTGGCAACCTTTTTGATCGGGGGCCACTTAAAAAAAATAGCTACAAAGATGCGAACTGAATTGTATCAATAGAAGTTTCTTCAGCATTCTCAGATTTTAAGAATATATAAGAATAATTTTTAGCATTTCTTTCATATTTGCATTTTTATACTAGTTTGGACTTGTTTATAAAATGAATTAGATCCCAAAAGTGTTCGGCGGCCCTAGTTGCTCATGCCTTATTTAGAGGCTATTTCGTCTGTGGAAAGAAAGGACATATTGCCGGGAACTGTGCAGACAGGAAGGATGCGGGCAATAACGTTACAGATAACAATGATAATAAAAACTTTAATTATCTGCGTAAAGTAAATGAGTGTGATGTTTCGGGGTGTGCAGATAATGAGAACGATAGAAAGAAAATTAAGAAGTGTTTACAATTAGAAGATGTTGTAAATCGATTTGCAGAAGTTTTTTAACTATTAGATGAAAAGATAATGTTTGGGACTGGCGTAAAGTGTTTTATCAGGATGTTTTAGGATCAAAAGTCGTAAGATGAGGACAGATAATTCCACAAAGTGCGAAAGAGGAAACGAAGAGATGTTTCCAGGCTTTAAAGAACAGAGGTGTTCTAAGAAGATCAAATGTAGACTGGAGAAGTTTAATAAGGGTGATCGAGCAACTTAGTGGTATCAGTATATGAGATTTCAGTAATCTTATGGGATTGAATGACATAGTTGTAATATATCAAAACTTGTTTCCTACTATAAGAGACATTATTTAAAGCCCAAAGATCCTCTGTATTCAGTTTAATTAATCTAAAAGAGGGATTTTCACATAGAAACTGAAGAGAAACATAGGTATAGGACAGTGTGGTATCCCACATGGTTTAGGAATTATGGTGATTTGTTTTGTTTGTTTAATCACCATGTTTTGTTTGTTTTTTAATCTATCAATATTTATTTTAATTTATCTTATCTTTTTGTAAACAAATAAAACTATATAAGAAAAACTAACCCTGAACCCCACGAAATTATGAATTCACAATCTAACAAACCAACTAGAGCTACCAACACTTCTAGGAGCTCATCCTCAACAAACACTAAAACAACTAAAAACAATAAAAATTATTCAAACTTAAACATTCTGGAGACGTATCTCCAATGGGGATACGTCAGATTGATATCAATGAACGTGACCGAGAAAGGTCTCCAGAACAGAACCATACAAAAGAATCATTTTGATAGTAAGAAAAATCCCAAAAAAATTAAATTCAAGAAGCCGTTTGAAGGCATAGTAGATGACTGGTATGAAGAACTTTCCATAATTGAAGATGTTACCGCCATAGATATTTTTGAATGGTGTAATTTATTTGAGGATCTAGTCGCTTCAAACAAATGGAATAAATCAATACAACTACAATTATTAAGAAGGCTAATCAGAGATCCAGCCATTACAGATTTAGGACTGGAGGAAACGTGGAAAGAAATACGAAGGCAACTAATTACCGCTGTGTACCCTGAAGAAAAAATTGGATTTTATAAGAAACAACTGAGACGAACTTTTCAAACTAATTATAGGACAATTAAAGAATATTACGATGAGTTAAAGGACCTTACTAAAATTATTAAAGAACTTACCCAAAAGAAGAACGGAGAACTCGAGGAAATGTTTGAGGAAGCCTTTTTTGAGGGTTTAGGTAATAACACCTATGCGAAAGTTATCGATCAGGAATCGATGACGGCAGATCAATGTTACAAATACTTGAAATCAATGGAAACAAAGGCATTAGCGAGATCTGAATCGAGACAGCCGATTCATAGATATGACAACACTACCAACTTTAACAATGACAATAAAACTAAAAATGAAACTTATTCGGTTAGACAAAACTCTACGGAAACAAATAAACTAAAAAATGATAAATACTGCAAGCTACATTTATATGGAAATCATTCGACAGAAGAGTGTACAAAATACGATCCCGATTATTATAAGAAGAAACAAGCTGAGCCAGAAGAAACAAGTAAGAATCTTTTGATTAGTGAGAAAATAAACCGACCAAGCAAGACCGCTATTAATGGAAATATTAACGGATGTATTAAAGAATTAACAGTTGACAGTGGATCAACCAAGAACTTTATAAGAAGAGAGATCGTTGAAGAACTAAATATTCCAATTAAAGAAGTTAATGAGTTTAAAATGACTGTCGCTAATGGGCAGATTTCAACGACAAATAAGATGGTAACGATTACAATACATTTTGACAATGTGGATCATGAAATCCAAGAAGACTTCTATATTTTAGATGATTTACCTGAGAGTATCTTAATAGGGAATGAATTTTTACTAAACCATGAAATTATTATCGACTATAAGAATCACGCATTTATAATAGGAAATAAAATTTTACCCATGAATGGACGAGACGAAATCTATCCAGATGAGATGGACAAGATATTACTTGACAGAATATTACTGATAAAAGATGAAGTAGAATTTATTAAGGATGAGAAATTAAAAAATAAACTTTTGAACTATTTAGCTAATAACGAAGAATATAAAAAATTAAATATAAAACCAATGAAATTATTTGTAAGCCCCAAACTTTTAGAAGACGATATGAAAATTAGGTACTATAATGTACCATTAAAGTATGAACTAGGTGCAAAAAATGAAATTAAGAGATTATTAGAACTAGATATTATTGAACAATGCAGAGTACCTTATGCCAGTCCGGCATTTATGATTGAAAAGAAAAATAAAGAACTAAGACTAGTGGTAGATTTTAGGAAGATAAACAATTTTATTTTTGATGACATAGCCGCCATACCAAAAATTTATGACAACTTATACCGTGTAGGCCGAAGTAAAGTACACCCAGGCCTCGATTTGCGTCGGGTTACGTTCCTCAAAACCACGACGCAAAGCAAATCGGCGCAAATTAAATTTCTATTTGCGTTCAAAACACGGACAAAGTCAGAGATACGTTCTATTTATTTTTTGAGAAAGGTAGTCTTTAAAAATTTACCCCTATTAAATGAGGGAAAATAGGGAATGTAGTATATATATCTACGTTTTTAACGTACAACTTTGTTATTTATAAACAACAAATCGTACTATAATTCAAAAATAAAAGATTCATGATTAATGTTCACTTGTTAAAAATGCAAAGAATAC
Source organism: Nosema bombycis CQ1 (assembly GCA_000383075.1). Taxonomy (NCBI): domain Eukaryota; kingdom Fungi; phylum Microsporidia; family Nosematidae; genus Nosema; species Nosema bombycis. The sequence continues at coordinate 96,849 of KB908943.1, read as the reverse complement.
CTTAAAACAGTGATGGCAGAGGTTAATTGGTTGGTGGGCCATTTTTGGCAATATTTCATGCTATCACATGACCAAGTGGGTCACTTATAAAATTATAAATGCAAAAAAATTACAACAACGTGATAAAACTACGATTCTTTACTATAATAATTGTAGAAATTGTTTTTAAAATATGTAAATATAGTATTTAACATAATTTATTAGGCAATTTAATGCTTCAAATTTATTAGATATCAGATTTTATTTAATAAAAAAAACAAGTGGGTCACTAAAAATGGCAAGTAGGTAAATAGTGACCCGCGGGTTGGGGTTTGCCATCACTGCCTTAAAATATGCTTAAAAATATCTATATCAAAAAGACATGGGAAACGTAATTTATAAGAAACTTTTTTTATTAATTTTAATAAAATATAATCAATCAAATAAAAAAATTGAGTAAATCGGTTATTATAAACACTTTTTTTTAAAAATCTTTTATGGCTAACATGATAGGTAAAATATAAGAAAAAATAATTTTTTAAAGAAAATGAGACATAAAAAAAATTAAAAGCCAAAATTTTCAAAAAAAAACGCCACAATTAAAATTTTTTATACAAAATCTTGAAATAAGGCGACGCAAATCAAATTTTTAACGACGCAGATCGAGGTTTGGTCATAAATTATGTCACGACGCAAATCAAAACGACGCAAACCAAAACGACGCAAATCGAGGTCTGGGTGTATTTAGCAAAATAGACCTTAAGAATGGTTTTAACCAAATTAAGCTAGCTGCAGAGAGCAGAGATGTAACCTCTTTTACAATGTTCGGTTTACAATATCGCTATAAAAGAGTCCCATTTGGCATTAAATCGGGACCTAAACTTTTTCAAAAAACTATTAGTCAAATATTAGATGGTATAGACAACTGTAGCGTGTACATTGATGATATATTGATTTATGGAGAAACTATAGAAGAACACAATGAAACTTTAGATAGGGTTTTAGACAGACTAAAACATTATCATGTAAAAATAAATTTTGATAAAAGCGAATTCGCGGCAGATAAAGTTGAGATACTTGGAAACCATATAGAAGATGGCCAACTGAAGATAGATACTACGAGTTTAAAGAACATGCTTGAAGTTAAAAGTAAGAATCCTGCAAAAAGGGAAATACAAGCAGTAATTGGGGTAATTACTTGGTATAGAAATTTCATACCGGACGTTAGTCGCCGAATGATAAGTCTAACTAGGTTGTTAAGTAAAGATTCAACTGAAGAATGGGGAATGGAGCAAATAATAGCTCTTAATAGTTTAAAGAATGACATATTAACAAAAGCACATCTTACATTGCCGGATGTTAAAAAAGTTTTTAAATTGCAATGTGACGCGTCCGATGATGGGATGGGCGCAGTACTATTCCAAGAACATGGGGTAGTAGGATATTATAGCAAGAAATTTACAGACTGTGAAAGAAATTATTCAATAGTAGAAAAGGAAATGTTTGCGATTGTTAGAACCTTAGAACATTTCAGATATTTGATACAAGGATTCCCAATACAAATAGAAACAGATAGCCGAAATTGTATTTTTGAAAATAAAGAAATAAGTAAAAGGACCGAGCGTTGGAAGCTCATTTTAAACGAATTTGATATTAAAATTACTAATATACCAGGGAAGGAAAATAACGTCGCAGACGGACTTTCCAGGTGTTACTTGATTAGAACAGAAACCGAAGGAAAAGGAAAACTTAAAAACCTAGAAGATTACTTTATAAAAACAGACGAAGGATTTGAAAAAGACAAAGATAATAAAATTATAATTAAGAAAGAACTCAGAAAGGAGTTTATTTTAAATATGCACGAGAAAAGCATACACGCCGGAATGACAACAATGTACTATAATTTAAGACCATACTATACAATGAAGAATCTAAAGAAAACCATTAAAAGAGTTATCAGTGAATGTGATAAGTGCTTGAGGTGTAAAAGAAAGACAGAGAGAAGAAAGGAAAAATACAAATTGTTCTCACCAGAAATTAATAATGTGGTGTGTACGGACGTCTTCGGTCCGTTTGATACGACAGAGTACGACAAGTCGTCACATCTGATCAAATCAAAAGGGTTTTTATTAACGATTACTGATGTGTACAGCAGATACACACAGATATTTTTTGAAGATAAAGTAACTGGCAAAGAGTTAAAGAAAGATTTTGAAAGATGGATTAATAACTACGGACTTCCGCGAAAGATAATTTGCGACAACGGAAAACAATATGCTAGTAAAGAGTTTGACAAATTCTTAACCGATAAAGGTATAATAAAAACGTCAACGCCAATGTACCACCCAGCTTCGAATGGGATTAGTGAAAGACTCAATCAAACAGTCGCCGAGGTGTTGCGTATGTACAAAGATAACGACATAAAGAAGGTAGTAAAACTGATAGAAGAAAGATTAAACAATAATTATCATAGAGGAGTTAAGGAAATTCCTATTTCTATTATGCAGAAGTTTTCACCCTATGATTATTCTAAAAGGTTAGGAGATCATAAACCGGAAGTAAAAATAGTTGAAGACATTAAATCTGATATAATATTAAAAAACAAAACGAAGTTTGAGGTTAGAATCGGAGATTATGTATTGATTAGAAATTTTAACGGCTCAAAACTCGATGATTTATACATAGGCCCTTATGAGGTAAAAGAGGTGTCAGGGAAAAACATGTGGATTAAGATTTACGAGAGAAAAGAATGGCTACATTTTGAAGACATAAAACTTTATAGAAAATGAAAAAAGTTATTCGTGTGTGCTTCCCTTAGTGTTTCTCGGGAGGGAGGCAGGATGTGGTATCCCACATGGTTGTAGGAGTTACGGTGATTATTTTTGTTTGTTTGATCACCGTGTTTTGTTTGTTTTTTAATCTATCAATGTTTATTTTAATTTATCTTATCTTTTTGTAAACAAATAAAACTATATAAGAAAAACTAACCCTGAACCCCACGAAATTATGAATTCACAATCTAACAAACCAACTAGAGCTACCAACACTTCTAGGAGCTCATCCTCAACAAACACTAAAACAACTAAAAACAATAAAAATTATTCAAACTTAAACATTCTGGAGACGTATCTCCAATGGGGATACGTCAGACAGCATTTGAGTTTGATGGAAGTGTGTACGATCTGAACAGCACGGTGATGGGATTTAAAAATGCACTTTGGACTATGCAAAGGACAATGAATGGGGTTTTAGATTATTTGAGAGGAAAAGGTGTTGAGGTTTACATAGATGATGTAGTTATACACGCTGTATATCAGTGGTTCCCAACCTTTTTAGGTTTGCGCCCCACTTTCGGGATTTTGAAATCGAAAATGCCCCCTTGCCCCTGCAAAAATAAGAAAATTCCCCCCTAACTCACACAAATATATGAAATGCCGAAGACGAAAGGGCAATTTTAACTGAAAAAAAAATTAGAAAATGCCCCTCTAAAATTACAAAATGCCCCCCTTGGGGCCCTAGGGCCCCCCTTGGGAAACACTGCTGTATATGGTATGAGACATGATGAGTTTTTAAAATGTACTGAAGAAATTATCGAAAGCAGTTTAAAGGTGAATCTAAAGAAGATACAATATAAGAGAAGAGAAGTTTATTTATTGAGCGTGTCTATCTATGGAAGTAATTAAAACGTCAGAGACAACGAGAAATGAAGCGTCGGAACATGAACGTCCAGAGTGTAAAGAATTGAGGAGATTTATTGGACTAGCTGGCTGGTTTAGAGTATTTATGCAGATTTTTGCAGCAATAGAAAGAACAAAGAAGGCGTAGAATTTGTTACATCAAACTACAAAGGTAAGAAATTTGCGATTTATATCATGGAGTTTGGTGACCCTAGGACGGTGATGGCAAACCTCAGACCCGCGGGTCACTATTGACCCAATTGGGATTTTTTAGTGACCCACTTAATTTTTTTATTTCATAAAATTTGACATCCTATCAGTTTGAAGCATTAAATTACCCTAAAAGTATGTAAATACTAGCTTTACATATTTTAAAAACAATAACTACAATTTTTATGGTAAAGCAGTGATGTCAATTCAGGGCCTTATGGACGATTTTTTTGGGCCCCACCGTTAAGTTTTTTTTTTTCGTGATCACTTAAGTCAGTGATGTCGAACAAGCGACCCGCGGGTCACTAGTGACCCACTTGGCATTTTTTAAAAAATTTCAACTTTTTGGATTCGAGTATACTAGCAGAAAAAAAATTTTGTTTTATTTACAATTAAGGTGTACTTTAACAAATTTTATTTCCTTTAATTTAAAAAAAGTATATATTTTTTTTAAAAGTTTCATAGGTGGTGATTTTTTGTTTTAAAGCTTTCATATACTTGGATTTTGCACTTTTTCATATTTTGTGGATTTTTTTGACGAAAATTTTGTTTATTTGCTGTTAACAGCACAATTTTTTTGTAAAAATTGATTGGTTAATTTTCACCCTTTTTGATTATTTTTTTTAAAAAAATATTACCCCTAAAATGAATAATAAAAATTCCGAGACTGAACTCCTCTGCTTAACACGTTCGGGACGGCGTGAGCCACCGGTGGCTCACAGTAAACTATCCCCCCGGCCGGCGTGAGCCACCGGTGGCTCACACTTTCATAAATCTTGAAACAGCTCTAAATCTTTTAAACACAACATAAATATGTTTTTATGGGATATTTTAGTCGAAAGCAGAGTTTTGCAGCTTCGTTGGGTTTGTATTTTGAACTTTACAAAAAAAAATAAAAATTAAAGAGAAGAAAATTTATTTTTTTTTATGTATATTTTTAAAGCATTTTAAGCACATAGGAGGTTCATTTTCACATTTTCTACAGTAAGTTGTAACTCTCTTTGCCTTTAAAGCGGCGTACTTTCTACCATACATAATAGATATTTTTCTGTAGCATTCTTGGCATCTTTTTCGAGACTGCCTTGCCGAATCAGAGAAATATTGAAGATAGTGCAACGT
>KB908943.1:19625-31077 GCA_000383075.1 Nosema bombycis CQ1 | reverse complement strand
TTTTTGCTTTTTTTTATAGAATGTATAAAAATGCGGCCCTTGTAAAATTTTTAAACTTGAAAAATGGCCCCTATAGCCAAAGTGCTTGGCCACCCCTGATATATACCGTCAACTCCCCTATTACGCGGTACTTTTTTAACGCGCTTTCACTACAACGCGGTTTTTTTTACCCCCCTCACTTTCTTATTACGCAGTTTTTTAAAATGGACTTTCACCATAACGCGGTTTTTATTTTTTTTTAAACAAATAAATTTTAAAGTTCAAATGTAAAATAAAAACAATATTAAAACACGGTAGAGTTGTTTAAGTCTAAAAGATGATTTTCAAACGAAGTTACGCTCGATTCAGAATTTATGGTGTTTGTATGACAAAAGAAAACTTTTAAGAAATAAAACGTGCATAGATTATGCTAAATAATACGAACGTTGTTTTGATAAGGCCTTTATTGCATTTGTTAGTGTATCATAGAAGAGTTAAAAGATTGTTTTGCTCCAATAAAGAAGTCTTTTTAAAATAAAAAAGGTTTTATCTACGTTTTAGGGTAATCCGCCCTTTCGGCCCCAGGGCCGAAAAAACGGAATTTCCGACCCCAAAAGTGTGTGATATTTTTTTAACCGAAGTCCCCATGTAAAATTTTTCACATGAGGAAATAATAGAGGTTTTTTCAAAAAGGGGAGGACAAAAAATTTTATACAAAGGATATTCATATAATTTCAAGAAACAGACACTTAATAAAATAGTTTGGAGATGCCGTTATGTGACTTGTTCTGCTTACATGCAGACAAACTTAGAACTATCAATAATAACGCACTCTGGACATAACCATGATAGTAATTTTGAAAAAAATAAATATGAGTATAGTCGACAGTTTATTTTAAAGAGATCAGAAGAAACAACTGAGAAAGCAAGAGATATTATATTTAAAGCTATGTCTCAAAATTGTGACGATGAGTTATATTCATCTTCTCTTTTTTCGACGATTACAGATAAAATTAAAAAAAAACAGAAATAAAAAGCATATTTTGACTATTCCGGAACAGTCTGATATTCCGACCTCCATAAGGAACCTTCCATCAGGTGAGGTTTTTTTACAATACGATTCTGGCGTTAAAGATGAAGAAAGAATAGTAATTTTTTGTACTGAAGATAACCTTATTCATTTTTCCTATTGTAAAACAGTTTTAATGGATGGTACATTCAAGTACGCGCCATCAAAGTTTAAACAACTTTATACTTTGGTAAGGTTTTTGAATGGCAGTTATATTCCTCTTCTTTTTGTTTTGATGTACAAAAAAAATGAGGCATCATACAACAAATTATGTTAATTTATTGTAAAAAAGCTCCAAATTTTAACCCTAAATTCATAATATTAGACTATGAAGTAGCGCCAAAGAAATCTTTTAGGAATTTTTATCCAAATGCATGTTATTCTGGTTGTTTCTTTCATTTAAACCAGATTATATGGAGGAAAATACAAGATCTCAAACTTACTACTATTTATAAGACGAGCATACAATTTAAAATGAATATTAAATGGATGCTCGCTCTTTGTTTTGTTAGGCCGGATAAAGTTAGAGAATATTTTTCCTTATTAAAAGAAAAAATATTAAACGAACCAGGGAAAGAAAATTATGAAAAGATTTTATGCTTTTTTGAAAAAAACTACATAAATGTTAGAGAAGAAGATATACATTTTTGGAGCGTATATGATCGTGTTTTAAAAAGACTTCCAAGAACGACTAATAGTTTAGAGCAGTGGTTCCCAACCTTTTTGGGTTCGCGCCCCACTTCCGGGATTTTGAAATCGAAAATGCCCCCTTGCCCCTGCAAAAATAAGAAAATGCCCCCCTAACTCACGCAAATATATGAAATGCCGAAGACAAAAGGGCCAATTTTAACTGAAAAAAAATTCGAAATGCCCCCCTAAAATTACAAAATGCCCCACTTGGGGCCCTAGGGCCCCCCTTGGGAAACACTGGTTTAGAGGGATTTCATAGATCTCTAAATAATTTATTTAATACTGCAAATCCTGATCTAGGTTTTTTTGGAGAGAAACTTCATGCAGAACATTTGTGCAACAAACAAAAAATTCTTCATGCATTATATAAATGTTCCCCCTCTTCGAAAAACAGTTTCTTCAAAAAGGCTAATGAAATACATCTGGTTGAAATTACAACGAATTTAGATATTTATGATCCTATTCAATTCCTTATGGATATTTCGGCAAACTTTGAAATTTTTTTATTCTAAAATAATAAATAATTAGGTTACTTTTTTTAATTAATAATTTTTATTTTTTAATTTACTTTTTTTTCAATATAAAATCGAGTTTATTTTGCATTTTTTATTAATTTTGCGATTTAATAGCTTTCAATACTTAATCTTTCAATTTCATCTTTTTTGGCCCTAGAGAGCCGAAAAATCCGTTTTTTCGGCCCTGGGGCCGAAAGGGCGGGCAGCCTATAGAAGAGAGTTAAAAGATTGTTTTGCTCCAAAAAAAAGTCTTTTTAAAATAAAAAAGGTTTTATTTACGTTTTAGTAACGACAATTAGTATGATAAAGATTTTTTTCCACTAATTAAAATGTTAACCTTGATCATGCATATTTTTAATGCTAAAATGTTTTTTAACTAATCGTATTTTTGATCAAAAATTTTATAATTTTATTAATACCGATTCTAGTATGTTTTTTGCCATGTAAGATAAACAGTTTTATTCAAATTTCTGAAAAAAATATTTTTTACCCCTAACGTTTTACCTTTCACTATAACGCGGAACAAAATTGGAATTTACGTTCAATTGCGACTTCGTATAACGCGCTTTCACTATAACGCGGAAACCCATTCGCTATAACGCGGTACGTTTAAGCCAGTTTTGAACGTAAAACCCCAAATTTTTATAACGCGCTTTCACTATAACGCGGAACGAAAAAACGCGTAATAGGGGAGTTGACTGTATTAATTTTTACTATCGTAGACGCACTTTTTTTTAATAAAAAAAAAATTTTTTTCGCGACGTGGACCCCTTGAAAGCTGTCATGGACCCCTAGGGGTCCGAATAAACCACTTTGGTAAACATTGATTTAGAGCAGTGGTTCCCAACTTTTAAAGCTGGCGCCTTACTTTTGGGATTTTAAAATTAAAAATGCCCCCCTAATCCATGCAAAAATTCGAAAATGCCCCCTTTTACCCATGCATAGGCATGCAATGCCCTTAACTAGGCGGTTAATTTTTTAGTAAAAAAATCGAAATGCCCCCCTCAAATTGCCAAATTGCCCCCCAGTGGGGCGTACGCCCCACGTTGGGAATCACTGATTTAGAGTATCTTAAATTACATCCTCTAAATCAGTGTCGGGCAAATGGTGTGTCGCGAACATTATTGCGAAATAAAAAAAATAATTAGACGTGATGATTTGTAAGTAAAAAGAAGTTAGAGTACACGTCTGTCTTTAGAATTTTCGAGCGTAAGCATAAAAAACACGAGTTATGCATCAACATGACTTATTCTTTGGTATTTCTTAGAGAAATTGTAGATAAGATTGCACGGGTGCGTCGCGAAGTAAAAATTTGCGAAAATGGGGTGCCGCGGAGGCAAAAAAAATAAGATAGTGTGTCGCAGGTTCAAAAAGGTTGCCCGGCACTGGTATAGATGATTATTTTGCATTACTTTATTATGTTTTATCTCAATTTTAACTTATAATGTATTTATAAATCGTAAAGTGCAAAAAAATTTCCTCCATCGTGCGGCCCCTTGATCAAAAAGGTTGCTCACCCCTGCATTAAAACAGTTTTTATTAAATTTTTTTAATCAAAATCTTAATATGCTGAAAAAACGTAGGCAAAAAATGTATAAAAATAGCATATTGTAACAAATAATATGTATTTATATTCTATTTTGTGTATTTAAGATTTTAAATACTACTAAATTCCTTTAAAACACAAAAATTGCTTGTTTTATCCTTTTTACTACAGTATAAATGAACGAGTTACAAGGCCATTTAAATGCCTTTTAAAGGATAAATAGTTCGTTTAAATCTATTTTAGGCTTTGCCTTTGCCAAAACTGGTCTTTTTAAAGCAAAAAAATCACCAGTCAAAATGACATCTCTTGGTATATCTAGGTATAAATTGAAATAAAGTCTTTTTTAAAGCAAACAAAGAAAAAAGTAAAATCGTAGACTATTTTTTTAATTTAAAAAACTAATTGATTAATATTTTTCCGCGCACAAAAAGTTTTTTTTTGACGTCCAAAATTCAATAAAATATCCCGAGAAGTTATTTTGACTGGTTTGGTATATCTAGGGTTAATATTCTGGAGGGATACTTTAAAACAAACAAAGTCCTAGTATTTTAAGAAAGAATGAATTCAATTACCAAAGAAAAAGAAACAAATAACGGGAAAAAAATAATGAAGAATTTGCACAGCTGATTTTAAAATAGAAGATGAAGAAATTGAAATGGATTATAAGAAATCTATTAGAATTATTAAGGAGATTCGAAGGATGAGTGAAGCGGATATGACAGAGTGGTTTATAGACTTAGAAGAAATTATTAATTTGAAGAATGGATGACGGAACAGATGAAGACCGCCTTAAAAGTCTTATTGAAGGATCCTTGTTTAGCACCGATTTTAGGAATAGATATTGTTAATGTTTTAAAAAATTAAATGAGAAAAAAATCTGCGGCGTCTGACCGTTTGCCACCCGCATTGAAAATTTTTAAAGCACCCCCCTTAAAAAAAATGGCACGAGTAGGAAGAACCACATTTGTAGAAACTGATAAAATTTTTGACGTAGAATTGTTTAAAAATATAGAAATCAACAAAAATTTAATTTTACAGACATTTTACAGTGCTGAAACAGCGTGCACCTTTCTAGCACGCTGTTCATTAATTAAGAATAGCTTTACTTCTAATAAATGTAATTCTGAGAGACCAATGAGATTAGTGAAGAGAGCAGTGCTAGTTGATGGCTTTATATGGAACTGTATAAAGCCATGCACTGCCTTAAATCAATTAGAAGCGGGTCTATTTTTGGAAAAAAAACAAGTTAAGCTTTTGGAAAATAATCAGGATGATATATAAATATACCAATGAGGTTTCCCTTCTCGATATAGACAGAAAAACCGCCAGTATATACGGTTTACTCTACCGAGATCGCATAATCGAGGAAGTGACTACAAACAGTCAAATGTTAGGTGGACGTGATGAGTTTGGCATCCCAAAAGTAGTGGAAATTGACGAGAGTCTATTCTTCCGTGCCAAATATAATCGTGGCAATCATACCACTGGTCAATGATATGTAAGAGGAGTAGAAAGAGGGTCAAAAAAGGTCTTGCTTGTTCCTGTAGCTAGTAGAAATACTGCTACTCTATTTCAGTTAATACAATATAATGTATTACCTTGCTCGATTGTGATCACTGATTAGTGGAGGGCGTATGACACCGCATTGAGACAAATCGCAGGGATGGAGCACAGAACTGTAGATCATTCTCTTAATTTTGTAAACCCGAATGATCCAGATACACAAAGACCCCGCTTTGCGTCGTTTCACTTTGCGTCGTTTCGAAGTTGGACGCATACCTATTTAACACCAAACCTCGTTTTGCGTCGCTTGAGTTTCGAAGTTGCGTCGTTGCTTTTTAAAAAAAAAAGCTTCTTTACCTAATGAGAGGAACTAAAGCTGGTTTAAAATAGTAAAATCACTATTAGCTTGAAAACAAGGCTAGAGTTTATTGAAATATTTGATTATAAAGAAAATTTATTAGATATTGACAGCGAATAAGAAATAAAGGTTTCGACTACAGTCGACCCCCGCTTAACGCGGTACTTTTTTTACGCGGTTCAATTTTACTCGGTCAAAATTTGTGACCGACCCCCGCTTAAAGCGGTAAAATTTTGAACCAGGCCCCCGTTTTTACGCGGTTTTTGATGATCAATATCCTAAAATAGGGCTTAGTCTATATTTCGAGAATGCAAATGACACAATACGTGTTTTTATAGTCAGTTAATATAAAATTGATACCAAAAGGCGTTTGAGCCATTGTGTTTGATGATTTTACGATTTTTAAAAACTCGTTTTTTACGACTTATTTGAGGATTAATATACACTTAAAAGCTCATAAACAACAACAAAAAATTTGCTTTATTTTCTTCTTTAGAAAAAGTAAATCATTATTTTTTTTTTCTCTTTGGATTTTAATTTACTTTTTTGTTTTTTTTCTCATCAATTAATTGTTTTTTACTCCAAATAATTTTCTTTTTTAAGATTCTGATGTTTGATGCAACAAAGCAAAAATGACAATTTTTGGTTCAACGTCCGGACAACAAAGCGGAAAAGCCGGGTTCGTTTTTACGCGGGACTTATAAACGTAATTTGACCGTAGCCCTATAGGACTTTTATAACGCGACCCCCGGTTAACGCGGTACCAAAAACCGCGTTAAGCGGGGGTCGACTGTATTAAATCAATTGAAAATAGGGATACAACTAAAATAAAAGAGGCTGATAAGTCTGGCTCAACTTTTAATAATACAATCACTGGACGTTTTAGAACAGTGATTTTCAGCTTGTTTAGGCACTCATCCAACTTTTGAGATTTTGAAATCGCCATGTCTCTTTCACATATGCATATAAAAAATGCCTTTATCAGGAGGTGTAATTTAAGCTAAAAAATTCGTAATGTCCCCTCATATTGTCAAATTGCTCCAGTGAGGCGTACTTTGTCACGTTTGGAATCACTAATATAAAGCGCTAGATTCAAAAATCTATTGTTACAAAGATATTTATAATTCTCTCAATAAGAAGTTTGTTCAATCAACACAAGATCAATACTTTCATAAAAAATACAAACCTGATATAGAGTCTAAAACTGACCAAGAACCGCTCAATTAATTTTTTATTGATGAAAAGTATTTTTTAATTTTAAAATATAGCTCTTATTAAAGATACGTTGCACGAAAATGTTTGTTAAATACAAATTTGATGTCGTATACTACCTTTCTAAAAAAATTAGGAACGAATTAACGACTTTGTCCCTGTTTTAAACCAAAATAGTGATTCACTTTGTGTCGTTTCACTCTGCATCGCATTTTTTCAGGAACGAATAAGCGACGCAAAGCGAGGTCTTGGTGTACTCATACATAGGACATGAAGGATTTTGGTCAATATCCAAGAAGTATGTTCGATTTATACAAAGCCTTAAACAAGGCGAGCATTATGATTATTAATTACAACTTATATGGACCTATAATATACCTAAAAGACAATATTTAAACTATATTCTCTTACTTTCAAGAATGAATTCTAAACACTAGATATACCGAGAGGGTCAAAATGATCAAAGAGGGGTATTTTCCCGAAAACCTCGTTACAGTCGGCCCTCTTATAACGCGTTTGAAATTTTGTGAAAAGCCCTCCTATAGCGCGGTAAATTATTTGTGACAGGCCCTCACGGCGCTAGGGCCCGCAACCGGTGTAATAATTGAAAAAACACGGCATTTTTTGGTTACAGGCCCTAAACTGGGAAATTTTAGTGCCCTCTAAAAAATTAAAAAAATTGTGCAAAAAACTTGTTCAAGATAAACAAATATTTTTTAAAATTATAATAATTAAGGCATTTATGGGGAAAAGTTATCTTTTAAAGGAAGTAAAATGTTTTATAAATAGGCAAAGATCATTAGATTGTAAAGCATCCCTGTCTTCGTTTTGTGTAAAGTTAAATGTTATAAATCTATTATTATCTTTAATTAGAGGGGTTTAAAAATTATTTTTACTGGCTTTTTTCAAAAATTATTTTTTAAAGAACCCTCTTTAAAAACCAGAAACCGTTTCAGCCCCAGCGCCGAAAATGCAGTAAATATGTAACTTTGTTTAATTAGTGGAGGAATCGGCAAAGCCCCACAAATTAAAAAATGAAGAGAAAATTAAAATTATTTTGGCGGGTCTTAAAGGGGAGATGCCAGATGTGAGAAGAGTGATTATTAGAGGTAAAGTAATGGATGATGTTTTATTGAAGACATTTATTTATTAGAAGAGACTTTCTATAGTGAAAAATTAAAAAAGTAAGAAAAGAATTAAGTTTAATGAAGAAAACTACAACAAAGAGAGAAAAAAAAATTAAAAAGATGATATAGTGTCAGGCGACAGCCTTTCCGTCGTGCTTAACATATATGAGTAGCGACGGGACTGTGTTTACTTGTTTGTTTATTTCCTCATGTTATTGTTTGGTTAATCGGTAGGCTAAATGATTAACGAACAATTAAAAGCTTAAATACTTCAATCCTAAGAATGGGATGAAAAAAACCAATAAACATTTAGATTCTAACCCCTCTACGAGCGGCAGTGATCCAGCCGCTTACAGTGGTGTTAACAGTGGAAGTGACGTGAATGAGTTAGACCAGATCTTACAAAGACTAAAGTATGTGTACGTGGGACATAGATGGATGAACTTCGATAGTAGCAAGCAACAGGATGCTCGCGCGTTTATTGCCCAGTTTCGCGAGGTGGAAGATTTGTACCCATCGGACAAATTATTAGACATCGTGAAGACACAGCTCAAGGATAAGGCTCTTATGTGGTATATAGCCCACGAAGAGGAAGAATTTACAAGTTTTGGTGTGATTAAAGAACGATTTTTCAACAGATTTCTAGCGGAGGAAAAGGAGGAGAATAGTGGGAGACGCTAATGAATTTGTACAGCAAGGGGCCCCAGGATGAGGATATTCTAGGTTTTGCTTATAGTTTGAAGAGATGCACTCCAAAGGGGAAGAAAATCCTTAAGCTAGCAAAACTAGCGCTAGACAAGTACGTCCCTAAACTCTAAAAGAAGAATGGGATAACAAACTTATCTTTGCAGATATCTTGGAATTTAAGGACTTAAATGAGGATAAATTAGTTTTTTTAACAAAAAATACAACAATAAACAAGATTAAAGACAAAAGAGGATACCGCCGTGGGTCAGGAGAAAAACTCACTCGGGCCCTCAGATAAAAAAGTGGCTGCTTCAGAGAGATCTGCTTTGATCTGGAAGTTGGCCCCGGACAAGTCTTCGGGAACATCCAACATGAGACCTCGATCATCATTATTTTCTGGGGAAACTACTATCGAAGCCTTGTTAGACACAGGGCCCAAGTGAGTTAAATAGGCAGTAAATGCGCCGCGAAGCTCGTTTGTAAAATTACATCGACCTCGGACAATATCGAAGGCATCGTGGGAAAGGGAGTTATCCTGGGACGGACTGTTTATTTGCATTGAGAAAGTTAAGCGAAAGACTGCCAAGCCGGTGGAATTTTGGGTAGTAAAGGACGTGTCGGAGGAAATAATCCTAGGAATAAATGATATTCATCAACTCAATCTCGAGACTCATTTGACTAGGAAAGGGGTGGCAGTAGCTACCGCAACATATAGTTTTAATTGAAGAAATAGGTCGGATTAAGGAACAATTTAAATTCAAGACCAGAGGAATTATTATTAGTAAGGCTGGTGAGAATTCTTATAACATCAAAGTAAAAATTAAAAGTAAAAGGCATGCATCACAGCTTAACGTAATTGTAGAAGAGCTTTCCACTTTAACCGGGGGAAGTTGTATTATTTTAAAATTTATATGTTTTCTTTAATTTTTGGTTGAGCAAGAATCTAAAAAATAAAAATTTTCAACAAAATGCTCTTCAAAACATCAGAGAGTTTTTGTTTGTATTTAAATTATGGGAAGTTTACAATCTCTGTTGCGGCGAATTTACGGTTACCAGTTTAAAGTCTCAGGAATAAAAAAACCATAAAATTAATTTGCTATAAAGGTGTCTCTATTCTTTTGGATTAAACTTCTTTCGTTAAATGTTATATTTTTAGGTAGCCTGCATATCTGTTTTTCTTCACTAGATCGCTCTTTTGGCCCATAAAGACGTTGGAGTTTGACATCCCTAAGTTAGGGGGGGGGGGGTAATTTTAGATTTCAAACACTAGAAAGTAAGACTCGGACTAAAAAAACCAGGAAAACACTCTTTTATGCTGTGTTAATTAAGAATTGGCATCAATTGTTTTCTTTATGTGCCTCGCGAATTATACGTTCGTAAAGTGTGTACAGCAAAAAAAAAGTTAAGAATTCCTGTTTTGGATAGTACAACAATGATTACAGTACAAAAATGGTAAATTCACAATATCTGCCGGATTAAAAATTATCTGACGTTTTTAAATATTGCAAAAATATACACATGGGGTAATTTTTTTTTAACAAAAAAATATCTTTTAGAATAATGATGAATTACTGAAAATAATTACAGATCACGCATTTAGACCTCATAGTACAAATGCAAAACATCGAAAATCACTGGTCAAAATCTAATAAAGCTTCTTAATGCCAGTTTAAAGATAAAAAAATGATTTGGAAGGTTTTCTCTCTGAGTTTGTTTTTTGAAAAAAAGACATTCCAGTATAATATATTTGATATACATTTTTTTAAAAAAGTTTAGAGAATAAAAATTTTAATTTAAAGCTTTTTTTGCCAGTTTTTCTTTAATGTTTTTTTTTCGTATTTTTTTTGTAATTCCAATACTCCCCCCTTGGTTTTAGTATTTTATTTTAAAACGGCAGATAATTTTTAAGACGGCAGATATTGGGAATTTAACCAAAAAATAATAACTCTTCTCCTTTTAAACGATTTTTAGATTATAAAAAAGAATGACTATAATGTTATTAAAGTGTGATGACTATTGCCGTTAGATATTAAATAAGAAGTCAGCAACCATAAGGCATTATTTTTAGCATAAACCCCTTGTAAATTAAACTATTTATTACCTTCTGAATTAAATGTACCACTAGATTTTTCGAAGCAAGATCTTATTTGTTTATTGATATTGACTGTTTTTAAAAAATCATTATGTTTATTGTATTTACTTCTGCTATTAGTTTTAGGTTTGTTTAATGTTTGCGATAAACTATCAAGAACATTTTTAAATGAGAAGCTATTTAATTTCCTATAAGAAGTGACAACATCCATCCATTTTTTTTTAAAATCGGACATTTTTTGCATAAATTCTAAATCGTCTTCATATAGTTCTACTTCTCTTCTTCTTAATTCGCATTTAAATTTTCTTTTTGATTCAAATGCAGAAAGTAATTTTTCTAAAATTTTCATAATTTTTGCTGCCAACTTATAATTGAAGTAATCTGTCTGAGAAAAAATTAAAAAATCTGTTTTGTCATTCTGAAAGCCTATCAAATATTTTTTTAGCTCTTTGGCAATAAATATGTCAAAGTGTACTTCGAATATATCTACACGACTGCTCTCATTATTATCCAAATCTAAAAAATAACAAACAATTAAATCGGACAATTCCTTTGGTACTAAGAATATCACAATATTCCATTAAAAGTAGCGAATATAGCTCAAAGAAAGTATCGACCGTCTTTATGTCACAATCCATAATGATCTGAACATTAATTTTCTTTTCATCAATAAT
>KB908942.1:42587-60765 GCA_000383075.1 Nosema bombycis CQ1 | reverse complement strand
TTTATCAATATCTTCATTAGTATAATTCAATCCCATTAATTTAAAGTTCCTTTATACAGTAATCCTGTATTAGCATCCATTTTATTAATTTGTCTATTAATAATACGAGCTGTACTCTCTAAGATTTCCGGGACTTCATCTAATTGTTGATTTTGTAAATTAAATAAAATCTGTCTCCATTTTCTAATTTGAATTCGTTGAGATTTATCATATTCTTCTTTATCATACAAATCTTGTTCATAAGAATTAATTAAAGAAAGGACGTGATTTACATGGGAGTCTAAGTCTTCTTGGGATTTGAAATCTGATTTTTTGAGTTCTTTGTCTATTTGTGAAATTGTCATAGTGTGGGGGGGGGGTGATTAAGGGGGGTTAGTAGAGGTAGATTAAGGGTTTATAGGTGGGGTAGGATAAGGGTGTTTAGATGGTTTATGTGATACACTTAAACTAAAAACTTTTTTCCATAAAAACTGATTCTATTTTTTTTTCCATACAATCCTACCTCCTTATCATCCCCCCTTAACCTACCCTTACTATCTCCCCACACACTTACATCACCATATCACAAACAAAACCTTATTATAAATCCTTAACCCAAAAATAAACAAAACAATGAACATCGGAAAAGTTTATTTAAAACAACAAGATTTTAATATTTTATGGTCTTCAATAGAAAATGAATTATACAAACTCTTTCATAATACAAGATGTAGTGCTTTAGTAGTTTATAATAATGTTTATATTATTTGTACAGATCCAGATTCCAAATTTATAGAAAGTTTGTATTGGAAAATAGGAGATTTTATTTACGAGAGAGCCAGGGAATTAAGAAATGAAATTTATAAAGAAGAAGATTGGATAGTAATTTACAATTTAAAATTCAATTTGTTTAAGAAATACATAAAAATATTAAGTGAAATGTGTGATTTTATAAAATCAATACTTAGCAGTAAAGTCCCTTGAAGAATTTGCATTTATTTTATGGGAGAGATGCATTTTACAAACCACCAAAAAATACAAAGGAACGACTTTAGGGATGTATTTAGTAAAAGAATGTAAACCAGAATTTATTAAAGAAGCTTTAGATTCCCTTAAGAGAGTAATAATAGATGAGAAGGATCCATTACTTTATTATACACAAAGATATGAACAATACGCTTTAGAAAAAATCAAAAGTAAATATGAAAAAGAAGTTAAAATTAATAAAATTAAGGAATACACTGATTATATTTATAAAGTAATAGAATATGAGAATCAAAATAGGAATATAATCCTATTAAAGGAATCCTTTATTAAATTAGAAATGATATTACAAGATATTTTAGTAACCCAAAGAAAGAAATTCATACAAAATGAAGTTTATAAAATTTTAGAAAAGCATAAATTCCCAGGAGAAGTAATAGATACAATAATGGATACACAGAGTGTTCAATGTGGGGGTAGGGATGGTGGTAGTAAAGTGGGGGATAATGATGATCAAGGTAATGGGGAGGATAAAGGTAAGGATGATCAAGGTAAGGATTATCCTGGTACTACCTACCCTAATACTTATCCTAGTACCCTTAACCCTAATACTAACCCTAATGTTACCTACCCTACTACCTATCCTACCACCTCCTTTAACAACACCCCCCATCCTAATAATAACCCAATTAATGACTTTTATGCCCTTTATAATAAAAAATCCCTTAAGAAAACCTACACTTTCTCTAGTGATACTCTTAATGAAATTTTAATTATTTTTAATAATCTTAAGGTTATTCCTCATGGTTATGAAATTATGAAGAGTGTCCTTTTAAAATTTATAAATTTAAGATTAGAATCCTATTCCCATCTCTTTGATAGGAGAACAGAAACCCTTTACCTTTTTTATTCTTTATTTAAGAATGTAGTAGAAGTAGGATTTGATAATGACCCAGGTTGTCTTAAAGTATTTGAGAAAGCCTTTAAAGAAAATTATAAAAATTTAAAACCAAGTTTAAGTAGTAGATTAATAGAATTTAGTAATAATATTGTGAGTATTGAAAAGGGGGATAATGATGATAATATTGATAATCTTAAACTTTATAAACCTATGACTTACCCTAATAATCAATATAATAATCAACAAATTATTAACAGTAATTACAAAGAAGGTGCCCTTTTTAGAGTCTTTTTTCATCTTTTTAATCTTATTGAAGATAAAGCTGATTTTACTGAAAGGTATTCCTTCGAATTAGGGAGAAGGTTAGTAAAAGGAATCACGGATTTAAAAAAAGAAAATCATTTAATTCAAATTATAAAAAAATCATTTGGAGAGAAATCATTTACTTGTGATGCCATAAGAAAATCCGAAATAATGTTAGAAGATGTAATACAGAAAAGAGTATGTAAGGGGGATTATGGTAATGGGGATATTAATAATGGGAATAATAAGGCTAGGGACATGGACATTATTAATGCAAATAATATTAATAACTCATTCCTTTTATTAACTCAATGTGCTTGGCCTTTCGAATACTCCCCTTTGAATCTCCGACTTCCTGATGATTTTATTAAAATTACTCAATTAGAAGAAAAGAGAAATAAAAAGAAAAGGCTTTATTGGTTATGGGAATACTCTACTGTCCTTTTAGAAATTAATCAAAAAGAAATAAGAGTTAATTTCTTACAATTCTTAATTTTAAATCTTTTTAATACTCAAAAATCAATTAGTAAAGAAGAAATAATTAAATTTACAAAAATAACAGGAAAAACTTTAGAATGGGTGATATTAAGTTTAATAAGAACAGAATTAATAATGGAAAGTGTAAATAATGGAGGTAATGATGATAAAGGGAATAATAAGGTTGATGGTCACCACAATAATACTAACCAACACGAAAACCAAGTTTTATGCGTTCTATCTTCTCGTCCTCATAAAAATAATCCTTATGATTATTTTATTAAAGAAAATTTATTAAAAGATCATGAAGTCAATAGGATCATTTATTACCAATCTTTAATTTCTAGGATCTTAAAAAAGAATAGAGAAATAAAATCTAATGAATTAAAAGGAATATTAGTAAAGAATCATACGGATAGATTTGATTTAGATAAAGAAGAAGTAAAAAAAGGATTGAAAGGGTTAATAGAAAAGGGGGTGATAGAAGAAGAGGGGGGTGTATTGAAGTACGTGCCATAAAAATGAAGAAGGGGGGGGGTAAGGGATGTCTTAAGGGGATGTCATAAGGGTAGGAATGTTGAAAGGGATATAAAGGGGTATCTTATGGGTAGGTAATAAGGGTCGGTTTATCAAGGGTATTATCTACTACCCCCCTTAAACCTTTACATTACTCCTCCTGTATTACTTCCCTTATTTTCTCTTCTAATCCATTATTCTCTAGGTCTATTCTTTTAATTTTACTTTCATACTTAAGAGTAATATCCCCATTGGATAACTTTGTAATAAATCCTTCTATGTTAATATCATCATTCTCTTCTAAACCTTCTTCTCTTTCATAAGAGAAACCTCTTTTAAAATTATCATTTGACATTTAAAGGGGAGGGGGTATGAAAGGGCGGTACTAAGGAGGGGGGGGGGCATCCTTATACAAAGGGACCCCTTACCCTTCCCTTTCTTACCCCGCCCTCCTATCCCTTTCCATTACGCCCCTCTTCCTCTACCCCCATCCCTTTACTACCCCCCTTTTATTCATGATCAATACTCAACTAGATGACATACTTTACGATATTTACATTTTACCCAAATGGAAGAACCAAGTAAATTTTATTAATAAAATTGTAGAAGATATTAAAGATCCAGAAGATTTATTAATTAAAATTAAAAGTAAATGGGATTCAATACCAAGTGATAGGAAAGATAAATTTTATTACTTAATAGAGAAATTACTTAATAAAATAGAAATTAATAAAGAGAATTTAAAAAGGATATTAAGTTATTCTAATGAATCAACTTTATCATATTTTTGGAAAATAATAATAAAAAAAGATAAGGAAAGCATAAATAATATGATTGATATTGATTTTTTAATTGATTACTTGGCTTATTGTCCAAATCATTTATTAAAAAATTTTGAAGAATTAAAATTCAAACCAGAAATAATAAAAGAAATATTAAAAAGGGAGGATATTCCTAATAAAAATAGGGAATTCTTAAGTAAAATGATAAAAAAAATAAAAAATTAAAAAAAAAGTAAAATTGTAGGGAGGGGGTTAGTATAAGGGGGGTTACTTAAGGGTTACGTTCATACGAGGGTTATTGGTTATTTACCCCCCTTGTCCATACTTACGTTCATTTACCCCCCCCCCCCTCCACATACCCTTACCTACCCCTGTCCATCCTTACCCCCCTCCCTCCCTTTTAAACCCCCCCCCTTTTTTTTCATGATCCACTTAAATAAAAAATTAGTAGTCTCAGACATAGACAAAGAAGGAAAACTCTACACTAATGTCTCTAGGGCTTATTTAAATGATTCAGAAATCATTTTAGATTATCATTCTTTATTATTAAGAATTACTAAAGGAGATGTCCTCTTATTATCTTTATACGAAGAGAATAATGGAGATTTAGATTGTGATTACCAAATGAATGGGATGGTTTATAAAATAGAAGAAAAAGAAGGAAAAGTAGAGATTTGGATATCATTTGGAGGATTATTAATGATACAAAAGATGAATAAAGATGAGATAGGGAGTATAAAGGATAGGAGTAGGGTGGTACTGTGTGTGAGTAAAGTTTAGAATTAAAATAAAGTAAAAATTTTTATTAAAAAAGGTAGATATTTATAAAAAGTTAGGGTATTTAAAAATAAGTTTGTTTTTTATTTATGCAAATTCCTTTTATTTTTATGCAACTCCTTTTACTTTTATGTCACTTTACTTTTATGCAATCACCCACCTTCCTTAAATATCCCCATCTTCCTATTTCCTTCTATTCTAATCTCCTTAAATATTTCCTTTCTAAATCTTCTAAAAACTTCCTTTCTTTCTTTTTTCCTTTATTTAAAATTTCCTCTAAAGATTGATTTAAATCTATTCCCATTTCTAAAGCCAATTGTTCTGCTTTCTTTTTTTCTTTTATGCGTTTTTTATTAAGTATATTTTTAGAAGGGGTGGTCCCATTAGATTTACCCTTACTCTTCCCTACCTCCTTACTACCCCCTACTACTTCCTTACTACCCCTTCCATTTACATTTTCTAGTTCGATCTCCCTTTCAATTATCCCCCTTATCCTTTCTTCATCCTCTTCTTCCGTTAATAAATGATATTTTATTATTTTTTTATAATTTCCTTTAAATTTCTTATAAAGATTTAGTAAATCCTTTATTTCTTCTTCTGAATCTTTGTAATTTTTTATAAAAGAATTTACTTCTAAATACTCCCTATCTTCTTCTTTTTTATTTTTAATTTCATCATAAGCTTCTACTACTTGATCGTATTTATTCCTATCACCGGTTTTCCTATCCGGATGATATTTAAGTCTAAGTTTAGTAAAGGCTTTATCGATCTGGTCTTTAGAAGACGAAGGGGGAAGGCCAAGGACTTGGTAAGGGGTTAAAGTGGTGTTAAGGGGGTGTGATGAATATTTAGAAGAAGGGACCTTGTTTTTATGCACGTCCTTTTCTTTATGCATACCACTTTCACTTTTATGCATATCTTCTTCCTGTTTATGCTCTGTCCTTTCACTTTTATGCATACCACTTTCTCCATTATCCCTATCTCCAGCATCCCTTCCTTCCTTACTTCCTCTTTTACTCCCTACTTTGCTCTTCTTTTTTTCTCCTTTCCTTCTCATTTTTTTAGGGCCCCCTTTTCTCCATGTCCATTCCAAATCAAATAGATTCACTTTTTTTAAACCAAAATCCTAATAACAATTTAGTTTTAATTAAAGATTTAGAGTCTTTTAAAGTTAAAGATTTAATTCCTTTTACTCAAATCATAAAAGAAAAAATAATTAGCACAACTTTAGATTACGAATTATATTTTATTAAATTAGAGAGATTAACTAAAGAAATGAATCAAATAGAAAAAGAAAATACTAAATTAGAGAATGAAATCCTTTATCAAACTTCTATTTATAATAGACTTAAAGATTTATTAATTCATTTAGAAATTAAGGAAAGTCATTTTATTTCTTTAGAGACTGACAGTCTTAAGTCCAGTGAAGGGGTAAGTCGAATAGAAAAGGCTCTTTATGCATTAGGAAATTTTAAAGAAGGTGATTATAAAATAAGAGTTGTTAAAGAAAAAAAAGAAAGGGTAAATGAAAGTTTAAAAGGATTTTATAAAAGATTTATAAAAGAAATTAATTCTATATTACTTAATTATAATGATTATGATCATTTGTGTATACATAAAGATCTTTATAACAAACTTAATTTTTTAAGAGATATTTTCTTAAATTCAAAAAAATTTAAAGATTTTCATGCAGTTTTATGTGGACTTTATGCAAAACAATCTTCTTTACTTTACTCTAAAGAAATGGAGAATCATCTTAATAAATTAAATAGGATTTTAAATAAAGAAAAGGAGAAAATAGAAGAAGTTTTAGAAGGATTACTAGAGAGTTATAAGAATATAATAAAAATGGAAAAAAAGTTTATGGGGTCCATGGGGATAATTTGTGAT
This sequence comes from Nosema bombycis CQ1, assembly GCA_000383075.1. Classification (NCBI taxonomy): domain Eukaryota; kingdom Fungi; phylum Microsporidia; family Nosematidae; genus Nosema; species Nosema bombycis. The sequence goes on along the minus strand of KB908942.1, from coordinate 54,156 downwards.
GAGGGGGAGGGGGGTATGGAAGAAGTAGTGGGGGGTATAGAAGGTAAGGGTGGACTTAAGGAAGGCGAGGATGTGCTTAAGGAAGGGTTTACTAATGGGCTTAAGGAAGGTAGGGGTGTGCTTAAGGAAGAAGAGCCTAAGGAATCTACCCCCTTACAATCCACTTCCACCCTTACCCCCACCCCTTCCATCAATTATTTAGATCCTATTTTTATTCCTATTAATAAGTTACTTTTAAGATTTTTTTATGATATTTTCTATTTATCAGAATTAAGGACAATGAATTTTTTAGAAGATTTTACTGATCAAAGTGATGATCTTAATTTATTTAATTTACTTAAAGAAGATCTTAAAGTTTTATTAGGAGGTTTAAAAAAGAAATTTATACAAAAAGAATTAGAAATTAAAGATAAGGAAGAAGGAATTAAGAGATTCAAAGAAATTTTAAAAGAAAGTAAATTAAAAGATATAAATGGGATTTTATATAATTTGAATAGAACGAGAATATTAAGTAATGGGGGTTTAATTGATTTGTTTGATAATAGAAATTTAATATCTAATTTATTTTTAATTTATAATCACCAAAATAGAAAAAATGAATTTGAAAAAGATTTAAAAGAAATTAATGAAAAAATTAAAAAGAAAGTAATAGAAGAAGTTTATAAAAATGAAAATTGGAAAGAAAATTTAAAAAAAATAATAAAAGAAATTGAAAATAAGGGGGAAAGGGGAGAAGAGATGAAGGAAATTTATGAGATTTTAAAAGGAATAGAAAAAGATGAAGAAGGGTTAAGGGAAGACATAGAAAAGGGATATGATGATGAAGGGGAGAATGGGGGGTGAGGAGTAGTAGAGGGATAAGGGGTAGGAAGGGGTAAGGTAGAGAATGGGGGGTAGGTAGGCTAAGGTAGAGAATAGGGACCTTAAGAAAAGGGGCTAATTTAATGGGGCCATAAATTAAAAGATGATCCTCAAGAAAAGTACGTGTACATGTAAAACACGTATTGAATACAAATTTGATATGAAACCTGTATGGGTAATAATTACCTATAAGAAATTTTGATATAAAACGAATAAAAACAAATGTTTCAAAGTGATATCCCTCCCTTACCTTACCTATCCCCCTCCCTTACCTTCCCTTCCTTGTATCACCCTTGAAACACCCCCCTTTTTATAAACAAATTAATTTAACCCGTAAATGCCTGATTACGAGTACATGCTTCAGAGACTTAAAGAAAGGAAAGGATATCTAATAGGAATAGAGAAGGAGAGTGTGGAATACAAAATTAATAAAATAGAAGGAATAGTAAAAGGATTAGATTACCAGTTTATGATTACTACTACTAAATTAGTATCCCGGGGGAGGTTAATAGAGAAGATTAATAAAGAAAAGAATTTCATAAAGGGATATAAGAAATTATTAATGTGTGATAATACTTTCTTAGGGTACATAGAAGATAGATTACAATTTAATAGAATTAAAGTAATGCTTTATGAAAAGGAATTACCTTATTATAATGAGAAAAATGAAGAAATAGAAGGATTAGATGAATATTTAGATGAATATTTGAGGGAGGATAGTGAGAGTGGGGGTAGAATAGGAGAAGGAGGGATAAGGGAAGGGATAAGACCTTATACAGATTCAAGTAGTTTAGGTACAAATGGATTAAGTGATTTTTATAAAAATAACCATAATGGTAATAATGTTGATCATAATCACGACCATCTCCCTAGGTCTCATGACTCCCATAACCCTACTACTAATAACCCCCCTAACCCTCCCCATAATCTCCCTAACCCTACAACTAATAACCCCCCTAACCCTACTACTAACCCCCCTCCCTTTATTACCCCTATTCATATCCCCCCTAAAAACCCTTATAATCCTAACCCCCCTCCCAATACTACTACATCTTATACCTTCCAAAAAACAAATGGTTCCCTTTCTTTAAATTTAATTTCTTTTGAAATGGATCCTATTTTTGAAGTATCTCGTTTGGATATTTATGTTGATTTAAAATTAAGTACTAGTCTCTTATTAGTAGAAGGGACTGGGGTTGATATTACTTTTGAGAATTCTTCTGAAATGGAAATCTTTTTATTGGGTCCTAATGGTCCTGTTTTGGGAGTCCTTTACTTTCCTTGTGAATTTTTTGTTGATAAAAAATCTTCTGTTTTGGAATTGGATTTTAGGAATTTTAATTATTTAAAAATTGATGTTACTTTTAATAAAGAAATCAAATTAGTAAGACAAGATGCTAAAATCCTTTATATTTATAATGAAGGTCATGAATTTGAAGATTTGTATACTTATACTCCTAGGATTTGTGGGGTTTGTTATAAATTTATTGTATTACTATCTTATGCTATGAGATGTAGGAGATGTAAATTTACTTCTCATAAAACATGTTCTGATTGGACTTTATTTCATTGTAAAAAATCAATAGAAATTGATAATACTCAATTTAAGAAATCTTATGATTTAAATCATTTACTTAATTCTATATTCTCTTCTGGATTCCGATATTGTTCTCATTGTGGTGATCGCATAAATACATCAAAAAAAGTATTACAATGCATAAAATGTGAATTAAGATTTCATGAAGAATGTGAAATTAATATTTTTAATTCTTGTGGGATCACTTTAGATTTAAGAAAGAAAATGGCTGAATTTATACCACCTATCCCTAAAAATATGAAACCCAAACAAAAAAGGAGTATAAGTGATTATCAAGTGATAAGAGTATTAGGAAAAGGGAATTTTGGGAAAGTGTTATTAGTAAGGGAAAGAAGGAAAGGGGAAGTGAGTAATGTGATCAAAGGAAAAATCAAGCTTGATTGTGATGCATGATGAAGGGTGTGGGGGTGAGGAAGAGTATAAGCATAAGGGCAAGGAGTATAGGGATAACGATGATTATAACGAGGACCCCTTGTTTAATGATCATAAAGTTAATGGTCAAAGGAATTTAGTATCAAAAGATAGGAGTTTTGAAAAAGAAGAGAAAAAATTATTAAAAGATCACATAAATATAAATATGCATAAAAATACGCATAAAAACACAAATGGCCCAGATAATAATAATAACCCCCCTATCTCTACTACCTCCCCTACTACACCCCCTAACCAAATAACCGACCTCATTGCCCTTAAAATTTTAAGAAAAGATAAAATTGTTAATATTAGTGATGTTGCTTATATTGAAGTCGAAAGGAAAGTTTTGGAAATGGCTGCTTATTATAAACATCCTTTTTTAATGAAAATGTACTTTTGTTTTCAGGATTCTAAAGCTTTGTATTTTGGTTGTGAATATTTGGCTGGTGGTGATTTATTTACTCATACTGTAAGGAATTCCTTTGGATTAAAGGATATCCTTCTTTATGCTTCTGAAATCTTATTGGCTTTGGATTTCCTTCATAATAAACATTATATTTATCGGGATTTGAAATTAGATAATATTTTAGTAGGAGAAGATGGTCATGTTAAGATTTGTGATTTTGGTTTATGTAAAGAAGGTATTGGTCCTTTAGCTCATACTTATACTTATTGTGGTACCCTTAATACTATAGCCCCTGAGATTATAAGAGGAGAACCTTATACTAAAGCTGTGGATTGGTGGAGTTATGGGGTAGTACTTTATGAATTATATGAAAGGAGACCCCCTTTCACTGGGGCTACTAGTAGTGAATTATCAAGGAATATCCTTGAAAATAAACCAGAATTTTCTAAAACCCCTGAAGATGCCAAGAAATTAATTAAAAAATTATTATGTTCTGAACCCGAAGAAAGATACGGGTTTGGTCCTAATGGAGTAGAATTAATAAAAAATCACGAATATTTTAAAGAAATAAATTGGAAAGATGTTTATGAGAAAAAAATAACCCCTGAATTTAAACCAGGGAATATTCATAGTCAATTTGAAGGGAATTCAAGGGAAGAGACAGTGATAGCAAGTCCGACAACTACAAATTGTGATTATGATCAATATTTCCTTAATTTTAAATAAAAAGGATAAGGAAGGTTGTGGGGAAATATATGAAGGATTAAGTAGGATGATAAAGGAAAAACTGATGGTCTTATAATAAATGTTTGTATATAAAAAGGTTTTTATGCATATTAAAAAATATAATGATGTTTTTATGCTTGATAAATTATTAATCGATCATATTTAATCAATTTTTATTTAATTAATCAACCACCCTTCATTTACCCCCCTTACCTTTAATTTTTTATATTAACTCATCATAATATTTGTTTGTACATCTACAATAAGGACATCTACTCGATTGTTCACATAACCATTTATCTACACATTCTTTATGGAAATAATGTTTACAAAGTAATATTCTAATATGATCTTCTTCTTTAAATGTATCAAAACATATTAAACAGGATTCCATTTTATCTTCTAATAAATCTTTGTATTCTATTACTTGAAATCTATTAAGTTCAAATTCAGTTACAATTGGGTTTTTAGATGAGTAAATCCCACAAACCAAATAGAAAATTGTTAAAATTGAAAGGCAAATTGATGTGAGACAAGTTAAAATATAAAATTTTTGGATAATTGGAGTATGAAATTTGATTTTTAAATTTAAATCATAAAATGTATTTTTTAAAAAGTAATTAAAAATATTTTGGCTTTCACTTTCTCCTAATAAAACAATATGATGTAAAGGATAAGATGTACTTAATCTAAGGTAATGTTCTTCTAAAATTTGATATTTAGATTTATCTTTAGAAGTTAAGAGAAATGAAATATGATTTTGATAAATACATTTATCTAAATCTCCTTTAGTGATGGAAGGATCTATTAAAGCCAATCTCTCTTCAAAAAGAGAAGATGATAAACCTTTTCTAATATAAAAAATCTTATTATCTCTCTTATAATAAAAATAAATCTCCTTAATTACTTTCTGATTAGGATTATTAAAAATGGTGAGTATTCCTTTATTTTCGAAATGATCAGTATTTGATTTAAAGTAAAGGACTCCATTAAGACATAAATACCACTTTAAGTAGACCAGGAAATTTGACATCTGTTTGTTTATGCAAAATTAAAAATAAAAAAATAAGAAAGTGATGAATTAAGTAATTGTGATGAGGATATAATGAGGATAAAATTATAAATGAAAGGAATTAATTGTAAATATAATTAATGATCATAAAGGTTGTTTGTTTGTTTATGCATAGTTACTCTATCATAGACAAATACACATTACAAATAAACATACACTAATATACACTACAAATATAACATTAACCTAAAATTACACACTATTACACTACAAAAATAAACCATTACACTACATTACAACAACCATTTTGTTTATTGCTTACTTACATACTCCAATAAATCAACTGTCCTACAAGAATATCCATACTCATTATCATACCATGCTAATAACTTAAAAAATTTAGGATTTAATTCCATACTCCCTCTTGCATCCAAAATACAACTCCTACTATCTTTATTGAAATCTGTACTAACAACTTCATCATAAGTAATACCAATAATCTCTTTATTCTCTTTGGATTCCTTTTCAAAAATTTCGGAAATTTCTTTAAGAGATGTTGGTTTACTTAATCTTACAGATAAATCAACTATACACCTAGACCTCGATTTGCGTCATTTCGAATTGCGTTATTTTCGATTTTGCGTCGCAACTCAATTAACACCAAATTTCGATTTGCGTCGCTAAATTTTCGATTTTGCGTTTTTTATACAAATTGCTGAGCTTTTTATCGTTAGAAATAAATCTTTTGTATAATATTTTTTAACATTATTAGATCTACAAAACTTTTTGACCAAAACACGACAAAATGTTAGCTCAAAATGACAATTCTAGATATATCTTTCAACATTAAAATATTTTTGATATTTGCATATAGTTACTTTAATCCTCTTATATTAAGCATTGCGTTAGACTTGTCTTTTTTACTTTATCTAAAAGCTTTCTGAAAACTTCACGCCTTTTGAAGTTAAAGAAAATACTTTTCTGTGTTTCTTTAATGCCAGTATCTAATGTAAGCTGATTTTTAGTTTTTTTAGTTCACTTTAAAAACGCATAAATTGGAAGAAACAACATACTTTTTTATGTGCTTTACAGTAAAAAAAGGAATTTACATTTTTCTGCAAAATTATTTTTTTTTTGGGTTTAAAATCTAAAAAATTCTCTAACAACATTTGAAAAATAATAAAACTTGATTTTTTCTATATGAACAATGCTTTTAATTGTAAATAGCTTTGTTTTATGTTACTAAGTGTATTAAATCTTTGTTTTTTGTCTGTGTTTTTTTTTTAAAGACTGCCTTTCTCGAAAAAATTTGGAACGAATTAACGACTTTGTCCGTGTTTTAAACCAAAATTCAAATTCGATTTGCGTTATTTCGATTTGCGTCGCATTTTTCAGGAACGAATTAGTGACGCAAATCGAGGTCTAGGTGTACTCACATTGGGAGTAGGAACTCTTAATGCCATTCCATTCAATTTACCTTCTAATTCTGGAAGTACTTTAGTAACAGCTTTAGCTGCTCCAGTACTAGCAGGAATTATATTCTGCATACCACTCCTTCCATCTCTTTTATTTTTTTTAGTAATACCATCAACAATCTTTTGAGTAGCTGTCACTGAATGAACTGTCATCATTAAACCTTCTTCAATTCCAAAATTCTTATTGAGGATATTTGCTAAAGGTGCTAAACAATTGGTAGTACAACTAGCATTACTTATAATCTTCTCTTTGTTGTACTTAAGATGATTTACTCCAAAAACAAACATAGGAGCATCTGGACTGGGTGCTGTAATAATAATTGATTTAACATCTTTATGACCTTCACAATCCTTAAGAGTAAGAAATAAACCAGTAGATTCAATAACATAATCTACTTTAAAATCTTTCCATGGGATTTCTGAAGGGAGTTTGGCTGTAGAATGGCTAGTAGGTTTACCTTTATAAATAATCTTATCATTTTCCAACTGACAAACATCTTCTCTTCCGTACGTACTATCATATTTAAGAAGGTAATGCATATATTCTAAATCAAGGAAAGGATCATTTACTAAAGGAACTTCTATTCCTCTGTCTCTTAATATTTTGAAGATGCATTTACCGATTCTTCCAAAGCCATTGATTCCAACACGTAAGGTCATTTTAAAGGGGAGGAGAAAAAATAATAAAAAGAGATCGAAACCAATGAGAAAAAGAAACCAATAAAACTAAGATGATTTATTTTAATTCATTCTAAAGATTTAGGTGTCATTAAATTTAAACCTTAAATTAACCAATAAAGTGCTTTTTTAAACCAGTAATTTTTAAAGTGTGTTATTTAAAAGTTTGGGTGTCTAAGAGAACATGGTAAGAGGTCTACGTCACAAAAAAAAATAGGATAATTTAGAAAGCAGAATTAACGATAGGTTAACATGTACATTAAATCAGCTGAGTAATAAAGGGGAGTCTATCTATCACTGTGGTTCCTAACGTAACTCGTACGCTCCACTGGTGCAATTTGAGGGGGCATTTCAATTTTTTTCATTTGAAAAACCCCGCCGCCTAATTAACCCTTTGAGTGCTGAAATTTACTTTTTGTCCGTAATTTGAATGGACTTAGGACGCATATATGCGTCCTTAGCACTCAAAGGGTTAAGGGCATTTCATGTCTTTGCAAGGGTAAAAGGGGGCATTTTTTATTTTAAAATTACGTAAGTGGGGCGCGTATCTAAAAAAGTCGGGAACCAATGTTTTCGATGCTCGGTTTTAGTTTAATTTTAACCCCTGTTGTGCAAAAAGCGGGGGTAAAAATTAAAAATTTTCAGGGCCCCCTTTTTTACAATACTTCCTTACATCGCCCATAAAAATTTGGGTGCGTATCCGTTTCCTGTCGGTTTTGGAATTTCCTTCTATTTTGAAATTTTTTAAGGGACCCCCTTAGAATGGTTAGAATCTCGAGGAGACGAATTGTGTATAGAGAATTAGTGTATACAGATGCTGAAATGGATGATATTATATTTAGAAAATGATTTATTTATAATAAATTGGCATGATCAAGACCGGCTGTTGAATTTTTAAGTAGAATGAAGCTTATAAATATTTTTATGCCAGTGTCGGGCAAATGGTGCGCCGTAAAGGGGTATGGGGCGCCGCGAACATTTTTGCGAAACAAAAAAAAACTGATTAAACGTAATTATTTAAAATTAAAAAGAAGTTAGAGTCCATGTTTTTCTTAAAAACTTTCAAATGTCGTTGAAAAAGACACAATTAAGGCATAATTGGTGCTTATTCAATTGTATTTCTATAAGAAATTTTTAATAAAATTCCACAGGTGCGCCGCGAAGTAAAAAATTGCAAAAAAGGGGCGGCGCAAAATCAAAAAATGACCTATAGTGCGCCGCAGCTCCAAAAAGGTTGCCCGACACTGTTCTATGCTATGTGACAATTGCGGATATGGTACTGAAATAACGTTTCAGAAGAAAACTGGAAAGTGTGATGGGAATTTATGGTGCTTTCTTTAGAGCAGTGGTTCCCAACCTTTTTTAGTGCGCGCCCCACTTTCGAGATTTTAAAATAAAACGCCCCCCTAACCCATGAAAAAATAAAGGACGCTCCTTATAACCCATTCAAAGATATGAAATGCCTTGTACAAAAGGGGTAATTTAAAATGTAAAAAATTCAAAAGGCCCCCTCAAACTACCAAAACGCCCCCTTGTTGGGCGAGGACCCCCCGTTAGGAATCACTGTTTTAGAGTGTTTCTCCAGTAAAAACATCAGAAATGGTTTTTTTTTTTTTTTGAGTTTTTTTTTTAAATTTATAAAACCGACAAGGACCGAATACTCACCAAAATTTGTTTATACTGTCGTTTGTGGCTGTTTACAAACGTGTTTTTTAGAAATTATAACTTTTAAACTTCTTTATTTGTCCCAAAAATTCTTTTAAGAAACAGCCATTACAATCATCGGATTCAACTACTTTTAAAGCAAAATCTTTAAAACTTAAAATTTGTTCGACTCTATAATTATTTGATACCATGTATAACATATGTTGAAATAAAAGACACACTACCACAGCCTTAACCACAAATTTGTCGCCATGATGAAGATATAAATTTTCAAATTTTCTGCATTTTATAAAATGTCGCTTAGTAGAGCTAAATTCGTAAGTTAAGTAATGAAGATTGTGCAAATAATCTTTACACGGGACATTGTATTCTTGAATTTCAAATATATCGAACCTAAATCTATAAGTATTTTCAAATGCCATTGAGATTATACACAAAATAAAGACTCTGATATGTTCTATGTTTTCAACTGATTTAGCAGCCAAATTGATTATATGCAGTAGAAAACAAACAGTAGAGGAATATTCTTCTTTATAAAGACCACCAAGTGTTAAAAGTTCAGGAATGTCTACGGCATGTTCATACAACTTAAAAAATTCATGATAAAAGAATACTTTTTTATGATCATCAGATAATTTACTCAATTTGTCTCGGACAAATCCAGCTTTTGTTGTAAAAAGAATTTCTTTCATAACGAGGCCCTCAACTTGTTTATATGTTTCTCGATTAAAGCTCAAAAGCTTATCAACGTTAAGATATTTTAGTTCTTTCACAAGTTGATTGTCGTAGAGAGGATTATATACTTCGAAATATAATTTTTCATCAAGTGTATATTTACTTATGATGGCAAAATCATTATCTAAATTCTCAATTCTTTTTAAATGCCACGCTATATAAGAACTATAGATATTTTCTGTAATAAAATTACAAAAAATTATTTTTAAAGCTTTGATTAGTTCTCTTGACAAATCAATTATTACTCTAATATCTGATGAAGTGTTTAAAAGTTTGTCAACATTCTCATGCTTAGATTGAAAATCATTAAACGATCCTGCAGCGACCGAAAATTTACGATCAAGGTTAGAAATCTTTTCAAGTTTTTTATCCGTTTGTTCATAATTAGAAACTTGTTTTGGCATTTCTGTGCAAACGTCGGAGACCTCTGTCAATATATCTGACTTTTCTTTTTTAGTAAAACTGTTTTTAACGGCATAATTTCGATTTAAAACATCCAGATCAATATTTTCTATCTGGTCGCCATTTATCTTATCTTCTGGAGGGGTCTGAGATCCTATAGTATTTAAGAATTCACTAAAATCTTCGTAATCAAAATCACAGTCAGAATACTTTGAACGTTTTGGGTCATCTTTATATTGTTCTAAATCTTTTAGAACAAAATCAAGCACTTCATTATCAAACGGGGAATTTAAACCGACCGTGTCATCTTGATTATGACTACTCTCAATATCATCTTGGTATTTTCTTTTATTATTGATTGTTGTCGAACAAATTAAATTTATAAACGTAATTAAACCGCAAATCTTTTTCATGGGGTCTAAAAATTTTGGCTTTAAATTAAAAATTTTTAAGCAAGATAATTGCGGCATTAAAAATTTTTGCAACGAGAAGGCCTCGAAACTGTATGAAGATTTTTGTGGGATATAGAATTCTAATATACTCGCTTCTGGTGGAGAATCTTTTGAAGTGAACTGACGTCTCTTTGATGGGCTTGACATGTTATGACGCGTCCAATTTTATACATAAAAATTATAATAAACTTATGTATTCAGTAGACAACAGTTTTAAATTCAAAAATGTAATTTCTTACAGATCACCTCGCTAGATTATTTGTATAAACAAAATTGCCCAGTACAAATAAAACTAGCCAAGTCTTATAAATGCTAAATAAAAGTGACGTCAAAGGATTTAAGAAATTCATACAAAAAAGAGACACAGCTTGAAAAATTAATGTTTTAAGAGAGTTTATTCATATATGGCTTCATACCTTGTCTCACTGAACATGGGGGTTCGGGGGAAAGTCTTTTTATGGTTTTCCTCATTACTCGATCAGCATCGTCGCCAATGACATTAAGACTCGCTGATCGTTTTTACAATATAGATTGTCGCATGTCATTAGACCATTTATTCCATTAGACCTCCCTTCCCCTCCTAGACCTATAAAATCGACTAAGGTGAAGGAAGATACTGTCACAAAACATGAGGTTTGATTTTTTTTACTTTTATATCAAACTGACAAACTTTTGTTTATACATGATAATGTCTGTAATGTACCTTTTTCCAATTACTCTAATCGTCTTAAAACCAAAAATTTTTTATTTGTTATTTTTGTAACGCTCCCTGTATCTCTCAATGATTATACTTATTCCAGCCCCATCCCCTTAAATGCTAATCGACTTTCTACTTACCAAAAGAAATTTACTAAACAAAAAAATCATTAAACTCGTTCTAATTTGTTTTTCAATTTTCTTTTTGAAAATTGAAAAATCGATAAATAGAATAGAAAATGATGAAACTGCCCATAATCTCATTAACTATCCTTTTAATTTCAGGTGTAGTAGATTTAACGGTTATTTTAAATTAAATGATCTACCACCGAATAGAACAATTTTGATTAGATGCAACAAAGAACATTTAAAAAAATAGGTACATTCCTATTATATGCCGACATAAATATTATCTGCCGACATAAATATTATATGCCGACATAAGGGGAT
>KB908942.1:31320-41587 GCA_000383075.1 Nosema bombycis CQ1 | reverse complement strand
AACAAGAAAACTTTATCAACCAAATGACGAAGTCTTTATAAAGAATGAAATCCACAAGTACAAAGGACAGCCAAAATTTGAAGAAATGGGCATTGTTACGGAATCATTAGGCCATGATACGTACAAAATAAAATTAGACAAAGGAAGATATATTAAACGTCATGCTGACCAACTTAGAGCGGGGGAAGGATCCTAACGGTTTAAGGCCGGCATGTTGTGCAATTATTTAAAAAATTTTAATAAATACCCTTAACTTATATTTTACAACAGGCACAAAAAGAGAATCCAGAGTGTTTAAAAGTATACCATACGTGCCTTATAAATGAAGTTTTTGTCGATCGCGCAACTATTCTAGAACAACTAAATGAACTTCTAGATTTTAATGAAAATATTTTGAGAATAACCAAGGAATTTTGGGACAATATGGCTAAGATAGCAAAGATTAAAGACGACATTCATGATCCACAAAAATGTTATAGTTTTTTAAATCTAGACAATTGTGTGACAATCAATAAGTTTTCTTATGATTTATTTAACCCTTATTATGAGATACAAGGACAATATAAAAATATGAAAAGCATCGACAATCTTAATGATCTCAAACAAGAGCTTCTTAATGTATTGAATGATTACTTAGAAAAAATACTTCCGATTTTTAATAATGAAATTAATAATTTAGAAATTCGTATAACATCCTTTGATGAACATGATAAGCATGAAACAGCTTTAATAACTTATGTGAATTTAGAGCACGATGTTGAAAATCAAATCATCAGATACCTTGAAGACATGAGGAATATCGTTTCTAATTTTGATTTTAAATTGCAAAACAATCAGGACAGTCCTTTAAAACTTAAGATTGAAAACGAGTTAAAAGAAACATACGATAATGTTACCACTAGATTAATTAACTTGGGCGTTCAAGAATACCTTAATAATTTTAATAGTGTATTCCAGCAAAGAATAACATCAATACCAGACAACTTTGAGATTACGCAAAATATGGTAACGGATGATTTTAATAATACTATTATTCCATTTACTACTGATACTGTAAGTCAATCGGAAGCATACTTGGCAGATAAGACGGATAAAACTTCTGAAAATGCGTTTCCTTTAACAATTAATTTTGCTATTCTGTTAGTCATCTTAGGTTCAGTCTTTGCTTATATTTTTTTGCGAAGAAGGAAACGTAACATTCGAAGAAGAGAAGAAAATGATTATGATTTATTATAGTAAACTTATTAAAACATTTTTATTAAATTAATTTAACAAGTAGTATAAAATGCAATTGTTGATGCTTGGAAAGGTTAGAACTGGGGTGGGCAAACTTTTTGGATCAAATGCAGGATAATTAAAAAACTTCTTGTCGCGGGCAGGATGGTCCAAAACCCATTAAGTCCAAGAATACTCAGATCAAAGCTTTAAAGCACTTTTTTTCTATATACTTTCTTGCACTTAACCACTTTCATTTTAACATTTTAATCATAAATAGAACATAAATTTTATGTTTTATAAGTAGATGAACCAATTTAAGTATTAAAAAGCATATAAAAATTCGAATTTTTGCAAAGTAATTTTTTAAAAAAACATACGGCCCGTTCCTGCCTTAAGCCGATGATGGATAAAGAGGAACCGATGATTTTCTTACTTGAATAGCTAAAGCACAAAACATTAGCTTCATTATAAACTTTTTATTTTATGATACAATGAAATATACCAGTGGCCAGTAAAAATCAATAAACAAACATTTAAATAGAAAACTATCACATTTGCTTCTGAATAATTCATCAAAAAATGATGGAAAACTGGGATTAATAAAAAGATTGCTACTCTATACAATGTTCTAACTTGAAAATCACTTAAAATAGGAATTGCATTGAGGATAGAAAAATTTGTAAACGTAAGATAGTCACCGAATTTTTGTTTTTCTTTATTTTTACTGTGTATAAGCCGTATTATATATAATAAAAAACACACCCAAAAGAGAATAATTAGAGTATAAGTAGCGAGGGGAATGTCCATATCTGTTTGTTGTTTGTAAGTAATAATATCATTTTTAGAAACAGGGTGTGATAATGCCATCATTGGTGATATCAATTTGATTTTATATCAATTTAAAATTAAAAAACCAATTAAAAAACTTGATTCGAAACTGAAAGAAATGATATGTTTGCTAGGAATTAATACCACAGAAACCAATTTTGAGACATAATTTGTTAATTTTGACTTTAATATTGGTTGATGCCAGAGGTGAGCAGCCTTTTTGATCAAGGGGCTGCATTCAGCTTATTTTTTTTGACCTCGCGGCTCCCCGAAAAATCTTAACGGCACATCAATTGCCCGACACTGGTTTAGACGTATTTAAACTTGTTTGGGTAAAAAAACGGTAAACATTGATATTTACACTTATTGGTGCTCGTAAACTGTAAATACAAATTTTCCTGTCCATAACTACCGACGAATACCCGAGTTATTTACAAAACCATTGTATACAAGTTGTTTATAAAATGTAATTAATTTCAGATAGGAGATTTATACTATTATTTTTGTTAAATTTTAGGTGACAATAAAAGCATGTTAAAGGTTAAAATGGTTTTAATTTTATAAAAGAAGATTTAATCTTTTTGTTGTTAGGAGGCACCGGTGACTCATGGCGTTTCACGTGTTAATAAAATGTTTATGCGATTAAAATAATCTTGACGATTTTTAAACTTTCAATATTTCTAATAAAAATAGTAATTATATCGACAGAGATGATTTTTATTGATTTTACAGTTGCCTTTGATGGTCCATATCAATTACAATTTATTGATGTTTGTCTTGATTGAAAACGAATATTTACAAATCTATGGTGAATATTAAAAGGCTTAAAAGAATATTCAATTCATTGGGTTTAGGCCTTCTTAAGGTTTATTCTCTTTATATATAACTTTTAAAATTTTGTATAATTTGTTACAATCTACTGACCAGGCTGATCATCAAACATTGCTTCATTTTAAATTGGCAACATATCATCATGATTAAAATGGTTAATAAATGTGGCGCGCCGGACGCGCCACCCTGTGCATTCCGCAATTATTCCCCCGTTTTTATTTTTTTCTATTTTTAAAAATTGCCGGGGTCAGGAGTCGAACCTGTCTTGGTCCGAACTGTGTTTTATCAGCATACCAATAAACTAAAGGTAGCTGACAATTCAATAATATTTAAACATCAAACAAGAGGCGATTTTTTAACCAAAAGAGGACAGATAAGGCCATTGCTCTTGTTTTCGAAAAGAACTTTGTGGATAAAAGTATACAAATTTTCTTTTAAAGCCAAAAGTATTGCTTTTATCTTCGTTTAAAGCCATATAAATTGTTTAAAAATATTTTTGTGCTTTTAGATAGGTATTCTTAAAATATTTACATTAAATAGCGATAAACAAGTAAAAAAGTTTTACAAAAAATAAAAACCGTTAAAATTGAAATAAATAGAGTCAATAAAGTTAAACAATTCTAATTAAACTACAAGAAACTTTATTGAGCATTTAATTCTTTAGTGTTGACAATAAGGATATAATCTTGTAAGGCCTGAAAGATCTTTGATTTTTTATATTGCAAAATCATGTATTAAACAAAAAGAATTGATTTAAACTTCTTAAAAGTTCGATACAACCTTTTTGAAATAAAATACGAATCTATATAAATTTACAGTTTCTTGAAAGTGGCATATTTTTTCTATCTTTTAACTCTCTATAACTATATCTAAATATGCAAAAAACTTTTTTCAAATTATTTTTTGAAGAAAGTGGTTAACTTGTAACGGCCTTTTGGTTATAAAATGTTTTTGCTGAAGTAAAAGGTTAAATATCGTTTATGAAAGCTGTTTGTTTAATTTAAAAGTTTTAAACGCTATGCCAGAGAACAAACAATGTTTTGAACCGATTATCTGTTTAAGAATGACTTGAAAAATATTTCAAATTTTTAAAAAAATAGGGGCTAAAAAATTATTTTTTTTTCTTTTTATAGGTGGCGCGTCTGGCATGGGTGGCGCGTCTGGCGCGCCACAAGTATTAAAAAACAGGTGGTTCTTTAGATTTTAACCCCCCCCCCTCCAATTTTCTTGTGAATTTATAGCCCCATGGAAAAAAATTTAAAATTTATGGATAACAACAAATCTAAGAAAGGCTTTTAAGATATGAGTTGCTTTATGATCTATTTAAATCTTTATTTAATCCTTTAATGTCAATTAAGGGTAAAGTATAGTCTCAAGGCTCTTTATTTTTTATTACCCTTACCCTCAAAACAATAAAGAAGAAAAGCAAAAAAACACCTTATCTATAGATTTTAACCCCCCTTCTGAAAAATTCTTTAAAAAAAATATAAATCGAGATAATTTTTAATTTTAAAGAGATGATTTTTTTTCTTTTCCGTTTGTTTAGGGAGGGGGGGTTAAAATCTGTAGAAGCGCCAAAAAACATATAAAAATTCGAATTTTTGCAAAGTAATTTTTTGAAAAAACATTCGGCGGGCCGGATAAAAACCTTATACGGGCTGGATTCGGCCCATCCCTGCCTTAAGCCGATGCTTGGTAAAGAGTAACTGATGACCTCTTCACTTGAATAGCTGAAGAACAAAACATTAGCTTCATTATAAACTTTTTATTTTATGGATACAATGAAATATACCAGTGGCTAGTAAAAGTCAAAAAACAACCATTTAAACAAAAAACTATCACATTTGTTTCTGAATAATTCATCAAAAAATGATGGAAAACTGGGATTAATAAAAAGATTGCTACTCTATACAATGGTCTAACTTGAAAAACACTTAAAATAGGAATTGCATTGAGCATGGAAAGATATGTATACGTAAGATAGCCAGCGAGTTTCTGTTTTTTTTTATTTTTACTGTATCTTAGGCGAAGTACATAAAATAAAAAACACAGCCAAAGGACAAGAAACAGTAAAATTAGAATTAATAGACTAACAGTAGCGAAGAGATAGATCAATTGTATTAGTTGTGAGCAAGTAATATTATCATTTTTAGAAACAGGGTGTGATAATACCATCACTAGTGATATCAATTTGATTTTATATCAATTAAAAATTAAAAAACCAATTAAAAAATTAGATTTGAAACTGAAAGAAATGATATGTTTGTTATGAAGTAGTACCACAGAAACAAATTTTGAGACATAGTTGGTTAATTTTATATTTAATATTAGTTTACGCCCTAGGTGAGCAACCTTTTCGATCAAGGGGCCGCATTTAGCTTATTTTTTTGACTTCGCGGCTCCCCGAAAAATCTTAACGGCACATCAATTGCCCGACACTGGTTTAGACGGTTTACAATTTGTTTGGGTAATAAAACGGTAAACATTGATCTTTACACTTATTGGTGCTCAAAAACTGTAAATACAAATTGTCCTATCAAAACCACAGACAAATACTCGAGTTATTTACAAAACAATTGTATTTAAGTTGTTTATAATAAGTCATAACTTCAGAAGAAATTTTATACTATTGTTTTTGTTAAACTAAAGATGGTAAGTTAGGCTTGTAAAAGTTTTATTAGTATTTAAATTTTATAAAAGAAGATCTAGACTTCTTTTTGTTGTAAGGAGGATCCGGTGACTCACAGCTTTTCATGTGTTAATGTAAATGTTTATGTGATTAAAATAACTTTGACGATCTTTAACCTGTAAACATTTATAATAAAAAAATAGTAATCTTATCAACAGAGATGATTTTCTATTTATTTAACAGTTGCCTTTGATGATCAAAATCAATTACAATTTATTTGTCTCTATAGAAAAGAGGTATTTACGAATCTATGGTAAATACAAAAAAGCTTAAAGAATTTTTAATCCATTGGGTTGAGGCCTTCTTAAGATTCATTTTTTTTTAAACAAAACTAATAAAATTTCATAATTTGTTACGATCTACTGACCAAACTGATTATCAGACATTGTTTGATTTTAAATTGGCAACATATAATCATGATTAAAATGGTTAATAAATTGTTCGAATACACCTGATACATATTGTCCATTGATTTGTTTCAGAATTGAGTATAAATAGAAAACAAACAATGTAAACAATGAATATTATGTTCAACAGAAGATTTAACTGTCCGCTATTAAAATCAGTCATGATGATAATAGCATTTGCTTTTACAATTAGTTTAAGAGAAATTATAAACCAGAAGTACAATTATCTTCCTGAAAGATTACATGTGATGATTATCTGTTTTAAAAATTATGAATCATTAAACTCGCGTATAATACAACACGACGGAAAATTAAAAATCGAACACAATTGGTCCCTGGAATTTGCAATTGAGCCACTTTCCTGTATTATTTCTTTGCATCTGGTTAGATTTAGAGATAACAAAGAAGATAAATTAAAAGACAAAAATCGAAATGAAACAGTAGAAGTGTTACAAATTGAGCAAGAAACAACATTTATGAATGTTAAAACTTGTTTCGATGATCATATTGTTGATAAATCTAAACCATTGTCACTGTTAAGTAAATTAGAAATTTATCAAGATCCTTATAAAAAAACCATAGAAATCGAACAGCGAATGTTTCGATTTGATTCATTGATAAGTTATTGGATCGAAAAAAACCAAAAATCAAATAAAATATGAATTATATTTGTTTTTGTAAACACAATTTCCTATAATGTTAAAAAACAAACAGCTGCCACGGCTATATAAATAACATTAAATGGTCTTACAGAGCCATCTTTAAGCTATTTACAGTGCGTGCAATGTACGCGGGCGCCGCTATGATTTTTGGGATAATAGGGGGCGTCGAGACAATCTTTTATCAAATTAAGGGGGCACCATGAAGGCTAGAGACGCCCCTGTGTCTTACAATGAGTTACAAGTTATAAATACACAACAATCAGAAAAGGGTTTATTTTAAAATCAAAGTGATTATAGTACTTGTAGCTTTCCCCCCTTATGAGCATCTTCTATTTAGTTTTTTTTTCATTAATCAATTTCGGAAATGAACCTTTAAAGTTATATACGATTAAATTATCCGCCCATCATGATCAGTTTCATAATACAATTCATTTTTATTCAAATTGTTGTTTTATCAGAAAATAATAATCACATTGAAAATCAGATTCTTGATAAGATTATTGCTGCATTTGATGATGACAGAAATTTACAAAATTGGATGAAATACAATAGTACAAGGCAAATAGAGAGTCTTGCGCTAATTATAAGAGTAAAAAGACAGGTTAAACGTATTATACCAGTTATAAACACTGAAGAATATGTTGTTGTCAAATCATTGATAATGGAAACAGAATTGAATTTAATGGAATTGGGTACTACATATTATGAACTATTTAACGTTATAGAATCAATCAAACATATTCTTAAAATGAACGACGAACAGAACTTGTCTAAATCAAAAACTTATAATATGCTTAATTTTATAGAAGAGGTTTTGTATAAAGTATACGATAAAATATATGAGAATCTTGAATTGACCGTAACAAGAGTGGGGTATGAATTTAATTATGATGAAATGTGGTCGATTCGTTTTGATAAAACAAATGAACTAGAAGTTAAAAGAAAAAATTTCTCAATGGCCGTTGATTTCTTCGATTCGTTAAATAATATGATAGATTCAATTATACCAGTAGATTATGAAATCCCTGCATATGTAATAGCAATCTCACGAAAGTTTCTAAAATCTAGGAAATCTTATAGAAATGAGATGAACTGTTTTACAGATGGAAAATACAGCATGATCTGTCCGCAAGATATGATACTATATTTAACAAGATGTTCTTCATTTCAAGCTAAAATGTGTGAAGTTGATATGAAAGCTTACATGGGTAAGGTATTTTTGTGTAATGAAACAACTACCTGTATTCTTATTTCACTGTTTCATTACTATTCGGAAATTTTAAATCATAATTTGAAGTATGAAATTCTTTTAAAGGAAAATAAACAGTATCAGGTTGTACTGTCCAACTGTCTAAGTTTAAAAAGGGAACCAATTAAACTTTCTTGGCTCAAAAAAGAAATACCGGATATAAAAAAAAGGAGAAAAATACACAAGTTTTCACTTTTAGTAAATTACGATGAAGCCTATTCTACGATAGAAACTGATGATACTGAAAAATGCAAAATTAATACAAGATTAATTTTATTAGACTGTGGACATCAATTGGGATTCGATCTTATCGATGAGGTCTTCGAACATTGCTATGATGTCAAAACTGGAAATTGTTTGTGTACCGTTTGTAACAAACGTGTCTCAATAATCGGGTCCTACAATGCAGAAGTTTATAAATATAAATAAAATAAATGAGAACATCTAAAATCAAATTGGTTAACTTTAATGTTTTTTTTTTGTAATGTAAACTTGATACTTGCTTCAGTATAAACAATTAAAATTTTATTATACCTACTGTTTTATTGTTCAACGATTTTTTGGATCCGTTATAGTCTCACTATTTTCTTCATAGTCAACAACTTATCTTTGTTTGAATAAATACAATATAGCCTCTAACAAAGCGGTTGCATGTTTACATTTTAGGCAGTTAATTGAATTAATTTAAACAAGATAAAATTAAATTACGCGTTTTCCATTTTACGCATAACGACCAGTCCCGTTATATAAGTTTTGACCATATTAATTTTGGTTTTAAACATAAAAATATTTTTTTACTGTTTATGGAGTGTATTATTTTTTTGTTTCGTTGTGCGTTGTCAAACTTTAAAAAAGTTAAATATATACCGCAACAGATAAAGAATTTAGTATCGCAGAAATAACAATGTATAACACAAGCTTTATTGAAAAAACTTATCTCCACATTATTTTTGAATTCTAAACCCCCCTTTATGTTTATCTTTTACTTTCTTTGCGTTTCATTTTGTGAAGTTTTCGAATGGAGAAACTCTAACAACAAAAAGACATTAGTATTCGATGTTACAGGAGATCAAATCTGTAAAGGCCATTTCAAACCTCTACCAGGATCTAACTCTTCCTTTAAAGTCATTATAAGATCTGAGAAAAACAGTATTTTCTTTCAAAATGATAATCTTCCTATGAATGTTGAGACACATTATTCTTTTAACGTAACTGACAACGAAGATTTAATTTGTGAAATGACTCCTGTTGATGTCGAAAAGCAAAGAGGATTTCAATCAGAGTTAGAAATAAGATTTGAGACACAATTTGATACTTTTAGAAAAGAAGTTGCTAAAGAAGTAAGGGTAGAACCTGCTATGTACTCACTTACAAAACTTGAGAATTTACTTCACGAAATATCTAAACAAACTGAGGAACTTGCAACACAAATTGGTGACGTTGAAGGAGAACATAAGAGAATATTTGTATTTGCTAATATTTTATCTATTTTAACACTTATTGTTTATATACTCGTACAAGGATATTTGTTCTATTCTATGAAAGACTTCCTTAAGAATAAGAAATTTATTTGATTAAAAATTTAATGTCTAGTATTTTTAATTGTTTTTATGAGATTTGAGATTTTCAAGCCATCTTTTGTTTTTAGTAATTTCTTGTTTAGTGTAATTTTAGGCAAAAGTTTTCTCTTAGTTTTATTTTTAGCACCTCCTTCAAGAAAACCTTTAACCAGTGTAATACCACATTTCTTATTAAGCCACGCATTATCGTAAAATTTTACAAAATCATTATTAACGTTAAAAATATCTTCATCTAAATCCATTAAATTACAAATTACAGTTACATATTTTGTATTTAGGCCATCTGAAAACTTGAGTAAGAGGTTTTGAAATACGCTTTCATCTTTATCAATGTGATAAAATTCGCGTAATATTTTCTTGATTTTCTCGATGTCTCTATTTTTGCAAAAATTTTCAAAGATCCTCAGCACAATGTTCGAGTTCATATTTAGTGTAGAAAGATCAAGTTTAGAGTAAAATGCTTCTGTATCTTCTGGTCTCTTTTTAATAACCTTTGTTAGCACATAATTTCCATATTTGTCATTCATTAATTCAAAAAAGTTATTTTCAACGAATTTAGAAATACTGTCCAAAGTCTTTTTATCTCCGATTTCAACCAAATCTTCAAAAATAAAACTATAATGTGGACTTTTAATATTTTCTAATGTTAAATGAACTTCCACAATCTTCCTTGCAATTTTTTTACTGTAATTAAGTTTAAGATAAGTCATAACTGTTATAAAATTCTCAACTTGAATGTATCCTTTTGAGTAAGATAGTATTTTAGTTTTAAAATCATAATGGTTCACTAAAAGAATCTTATG